>CAUYLG010031293.1:0-57833 GCA_963573385.1 Cacajao melanocephalus | reverse complement strand
TGGGTGGGTTTTTTTCATTGTTGGTGTTTTTTTTTTTTAAAAACATTGAGCACTTTTTTCACATCAAAAAAAAAAAAAAAAAAAAAAAAAAAAAAAAAAAGAAAAGTATCTTCATTAAGGCTACAAATAAAATATGCAATCAAGATAAATATAGCAAGACACAAAGGGTTGCAATGATCAACCAATAAAACTTCTCTTAAGTATTTAAATTTGCCTGTCCCCAAAAGAGCTATTTTAGGGGTTTTGATGAACTATATCTACAAAACAAAATTGCTTCTCAATGGCTAGGTAGATCAGTGAAGTAATTCACTTAGGAACAGGGCAATTCAATTTAGGAAAAGTGAACTACGTGTGTCACCACAAACAGAAATTATCTTGGAAGCAGTCTGTCCTGACTCCAGTCAAACCCATTCGGCTTAGCCCATGGATCACTTTGGGGAGTATATTCATTAGACAAAATTCTATGAAATCTCTGACTAAATTTCACCTTAATAGTTTTTAAATTTAATGCTCTACAGTAGTTCAAAGAACTGCTAGAGGAAGCCACAGATTTTCAGTGCCTGTCACTACAGAAAATAATGGTTTCTCAAATAAATGATTGTCACAGGAACAAAGCATCATGGAGTCTACAGACAGATTATACTGATTCAAAGTATGAACAGAAAACTTAAATGGCTAGCTAGAATAAAGACTATAGTCAGGTATATGAGATGCATTTGTTTATAATAAAGATAAATTTTAAAAGTTCAGTCTGCAATTAAATGCAAAACTGAAAAGAACCTTTCTAGAATATTAGATAGAATGCAAAAATTTTTTTTTTCTTAAACTACAGATTTTTGAACTAGGAGGCAATGTCAAAGGGTAAGCAAAGCACCTTTAGTTCCTGACAATCTGCTACCTAAAACAACGTCCATGACTTCAGTACTGCACTTCCTAAAGTTCTGGAGATAAAGATCTTGAAGGGGAAGGAGGTAATTAATTAGAAATTTTAGCCAAACTCCAGTGCCTTAAAAACAAAGCAAAACTGAGCCAAGCAAAACAGAGTAGCCATAATTGGGAGGCTGTATGCCAGTGCAGTTGCATTGTCTTTAAAGCCAAAATCAACATAGGAAACAGGCTCGGGTACCTACGGCAACATCGTTTTTAACATTCAGCAAACACGGCTACAGGCTAAATGTATGTCTGGTATGGAACAGACACTGAGCAATAAACCAATAATTGTTAAAATTACTGATTTTGCACCTCCATGTAAGAAGCATGCTTTGGACTACATATTTGCTGAACACCTATTATATAGTAAGCGACAAGAGAGATTAAAAGAAAAAAAGTCACTTCCAGATCTCATCAAGTTTACAATCCAAGCAAGGAGATTAAGATGTGTATCTCTGTTAACGATGAGAATTCCAACTATAAATCTCCATCAATCTTTATAATGCAAATAAATTATAACTGAAGTTTAGTAAAGGGCTTTGAGGGGTCAGATAATTGAGGGGTGTATATGGCTTCTTTTTAAAATTCCACTTACTGCTACTTAAATGAAGGACTGATGTGTCACGGGAAAATAAATGCCTATGTTGACTGCTCGGGGCAGATACAGAAGTTACAACAAGATTAGGGGAAATCATAGGACCTGAAGGGAACTTCCGCTCTCCACTCCCACTCCTGTCACTTTCTTTCTCACCTTTTTTATTGTGAAACATCATCCCCAGAAAAGCACAAAAATGTAGAGTTCAGTGAATTATTACATATTTAATACCACTTCAGCCAAGAAACAGACCAACTCCAGAAATCTTCCTTTGTGTCCCTCTCAATCACTATTCTCTTTCTCCTGAAGGGAACCACTATCCTGGCTTTTATATGTTTTCTACCCATGCATGCATCCTTACATACTATTTTGCCTGTTTTCTAAATTTCATATACACTGAGTTATGTAGCGTTTTTTTGTGTCTAGCTTCTTTCACTCCACGTTATCTCTGAGAATAATCCATGCTGTTACACGTAGCTACAGCAGTTCACTTGTTGTCACTATATAATACATTAAAATTTATCCATTCTATGGTTGACATTTGGGTTGTTTCCAATTTTTTGATTATTACAGATAATGCTGTTTTAAGCACTGCTGCACATGACCTGATGTACATGTGACTGTATCTGCTGGATATCTAACTAGGAGTGACACTGCTGGGTCCAAGGGTGTTTATATTGTCACCTTTAGTAGGTAACATCAAACTGCCTTCCAAAGTGACTGTCCTAACTCATGCTCTCCAGTAGTGCAACAGTGTTCTTTGTTGTTGCTGTGCATCCTCATCAACACTTGATATGGTTAAGGGTTTTAATTTTAACTATTCTGGTGGGCGTGTAGTGCTCTTCCATTATTGTCTGAACTTTTATTTTTCTGCTTTCTAATGAGTTGAGTGCCATAGTTCCTGGCAGGCCTGATCTACTCTTCCTCTTACTTCCATGTGTTTCGAGTTGCCCAGACAGGTGGCAACATTATCATAATCTCAAGTAATTACCCAGTCTTTTGGTCAAATACCTTAGGGCACCCTGCAGGGAGAAACATTCAATTACAAACTGATTCTTCCATTTTTAAGTTCTGATTTTTTGAGGCATGAGTCACATGGCCCATTTAATCCTCTGTTGAGTCTCACTTATGCTTCTCCTTCTTCTAGCTCCTATTATAATCAAGGACAGTCTAATCATTTCTGACATATGCAAGGCATGTAATCTAATCATAGAGTAGTAACCCTTCACCCCTGCACACCCACCAATGATGCCGGCCTACACCTACAACTTTTCCTACTCTCCTGTCTCTCTACAAATTCCTTGTTTCTTATTATTTTAGGAGTGGGCAACGACAATCTTTTAAAAACTTCTGATTAGTCTCCTTCAATCAGTCTGAAACACTCTTGGCAAAATCTTAACACTAAAATTAAACTTTCTTTTTCTTAAAACCTTCTCCCCAACTGTTCTACACTGTTAATCGTTCAGGACTTCCATCTCTTTACCACCTACACCTGTTTCTCTGTTCATCTTTCTGGCTGTTGTTATTTCTTTGATTCCTGATAAATGCATCCTGTTTTCCATGTCATCCATTCAATCTGGAATAATGTTATATTCCATAATCAAGTACTGGTCAGCCCCCTTAGTATTATGTGTTTCTTTGTGAATTTTGCAGTCTATATAAATCTGTCCTTATATTGGTATCCCCTGCACAGCGCAGGCACTGAAGAAATGTTGTCAGGGATAGTTTAGTACAACACAGCTGGTAGAGTGAAGAAAAATACCGTTCAGGCCAGGTGTAGTCGCTCATGCATGTAATCCCAGCACTTTGGGAGGCCAAGGCTAGAGGATCACTTGAGGTCAGGAGTTCAAGACCACCTTGGCCAACATTGTAAAACCCCACCTCTACTAAAAATGTTAGCCAGGTGTGGTGGTGGGAACCTATAATCCCAGATACTTGGGAGGCTGAGGTAAGAGAACTGCTTGAACCTGGGAGGTGGAGGTTGCAGTGAGCAGAGACTGTACCGCTGTACTCCAGACTGGGTGACAGAAGGAGACTCCATCTCAGAAAACAAAAGAAAAAAGAAAAAGACCATTTAAAAAGTAAGTATTCTACCATTCTTTAGACTCTGCTTCATGAACAAGAAATAAAAAAGCTTATGCTACCAGGTAACTTCTTCTATATGGACTGACACAACCTTTTTTTTTTTTTTTTTTTTTTTTTTAGTAAACTTAGATGTAATAATATAGGTAGATTTCTTTTAGGTTTCTGTGATGCAATGTACAGCAGATTTATAATCTCGTTTAAGAACATCACTTGCATATGTGCTATATAATACAGGACTTTTAAAAAGGGTTTCAGGAGTATAAAGTGATTTGGCTTAAAATGTTGATAGAAGGTAAGCTGCTATGTAATAATTTAATCTAAAAATCAGAGTTTGCACTGGGTTTTATGTGGTTCCTAGCATTGGTAATAACTACTGGTATGGAATTTTATCTCATACAAGGGTCCATGTCATAAATTTAAGAAAAGACTTGTTATATTTAAATGATTCTACCTACCATCTTTATCATGGCCACTTCTGCACTGCTAGGGACAATGAAACACATGTGACTGGGCCTGTGCCCAGTGAAAACTGGGCAAATACAACTTGGTTGACAGCGCACTATAGTAACTGGTGAAACTAAGATACATAGTTAGTGATCTCTTTTCAATATAGCATCCATGGTCCTCCAATTAATACTGGATCTACCTTTTTATTAGATCTCTAGTATTTGCTCTCCCTTACCCTGTTCTTTACAGGTTGTGATCTCTGTGCTTGTTATATGCTCCCCACACCTGAAATGACCACTTCGCCACCAAACCACATTCACTAAGTCAAACCCACTTTCTCTTGTAGAGACCTTATCTGATCCATTCCTGCTCACCTGACTTGCCCATCTCTTTATGCTCTTTCTACATGGATGTCAAAATGATTTCATCTGTAGAGCTTCCTCTGATCCTCTGATAATAGCTGCTTGTTCAGAAGGATTCTGAGGCTATGGTGAGGGTCAGTGAAAAAAATTACTTGCCCCAGATATAGGAGGTGAAGAGGTATCTGCCATCTCTATCTTGGCACTTTTTAAAAAACATCTTGGCAAGAATTGCTCTTGTACTTTTGTGTCTTTCAAAATATCTAACAGAATGTCGAAGACATGGCAGATATCAATATAAATGTGTTAATGTTATCAAATCAAGTCGATTCAGATTCAGATCTTTCCATAATAAGCATCAAACATTTTCTATTAATGCTACTGAGTTATGATAACATACCGTAAAATTCACTCATTTTAAATATAACTCAATAATTTTTTAATACTAAACAGAAATCCTTGCACCCAGTAAATTATTAACTGGAGGCACAGAAATAACCAAATTAACTACATGTATAGAAGTTAAATAACATAAAACAGCTTACTATTATTGGTGCTGTTGCCATTGAAAGACCCCGAGGAACTATTACTGTCTTTCTCCTTATCTTGATTTTCAAAGTCCATATTAAGGGACCTGTGGAAAAAATTTTATAGTTAAGTTGTAGTTTTGCTTAAGAAAGAAGTAGGTCAGAAAAGTCATGATATGACAATATTTTTTAAATGCTAAGGAATTAGCAAAGAAAAGGAGATCTCTTTTGAACAACTCTGAAAAATAGCTCTTGTCACATTTTAAAAAACAATCTGATGTCTTTCCAGTGTGTCAGTTCAAGAGTTTTCCTGACTGCAGATGAAAGCATTCCAATGCAGCTGAATCTTTCACTCCTATTTCTGAGCATATCCTATCTTTAATTACTTCCTTATGTTAAAAACCTAAAAGGAGAAATGCCGGTCAAAGGGCAAGCACATATTGAGGCTTTTACACACCACACAACTGTTTCCAAAAGGCTGCATCAACTTATTCTCTCAGCAGTGTATGAGAGCACTTATTTCCCTATACCCTGTCAGCTGTGATTCAACAACAAAAATTTGAGTTTCTTCTGTATCTGGAATTATTCTAGGTAATAGAGGGACAATAAATAGCAAACACTGGACTGGATTTTATATTCAAGAGGGGAGACATAATAGACAAGAAAAGTAAGTTAGATACATAGTGTGTCCAAGGCAGGTGCTAAGGAGAAAAAGTAGGAAATGCAGGAGTAAGGGTTTGAAATTTTAGAAGGATGGGCAGGAAGGCCTCAATGACAGTGACTTCAGAGTCAAGACCTGAAGGAAGTAGTCACTGTCAATCTGGGGAACTAAAAATGGCATGTCACTTTGATTTAGAATTCCTTAACCCGCGAACAGTTTTGTGTACAAAAGCTCGCTCACTTATTTTTTTTTTGTGAACTCCCTGTCCAAGTCCATAGCTGATTTTCTGCATGTGTTCCTATAAAGAAGGGATTTGTGTTTGTGCGTGCAAAAGAATTTTCTGTAATGATGGTCTATATTTGTACTGACCAGTGTTGTGGACATCAGCCACCTCATGTGATCACTGAAATGCGGCTGGTATGACAGAGGAACGGAATTCTAAAACTATACAACTTTTAGATAAAAACACATGGTAAATCTTTGTGACCTTGGATTTGGAGTGAATTCTTAGATATGATGCCAAAAACACAAGTAAAAAACAGAGAAAAACTTAAAAAAAAACTTACGTGCTTCAAAGGACACTATCAAAAAAGTAAAAAGACAACCCACAGGACAGGAGAAAATACTTCCAAATCATATATCTGATAAGGGATTTGTATCTAGGATATATGAAGAACTCTTACACCTCAATATTAAAAAGACAACCTAATTTTAAAAGATCTGAAGAGACATTTATTCAAAGAAGATATACAAGCAGCCACTGAGCCCATGAAAAGACGTTCAACATCGTTAGTCATCAGGGAAATACTAATCAAAACCACAAGAAACTGGCTGGGAGCAGTGCCTGGAATCCCAGCACTTTTGAAAGGCTGAGGCAAGAGGATCGCTTGAGACCAGTGTGGGCAACACAGTGAGATGCTGTCTCTATAAAAAATAAAAAAATTAGCTGGGTGTGGTGGCATGTGACTATAGTCTCAGCTACTCAGGAGGCTGAGGTTGGAGGATCACTGGAGCTCAGGAGGTCAAGGCTAATGGTGCCACTGCACTCCAGCCTGGGCAACAAAGTGAGATAATGTCTCAAAAAACAAAAACAACCCACCATGAGAAACTACTTCACACATAGCAAGATGGCTATAATAACAAAGTCAGATAACTAAGTGTTGGCAAGGATGTAAAACTGGAACCTTCATACACTACTGGTGGGAACGTAAACTGGTGCAGCCACTTTGGAAAACAGAATCTAACTGTGCTGACACCCTGACCTGAGAATTCCAATCTCCAGAACTCTGAAAAAAATAAATTTGTTGTTTAAGCTACCCAGTCTACAGTTATTTCATGGCAGCCTGAGCTAATGCAGATCAGATTTCATACTTGAATCCTTTTAAATTATTGAGATTTGTTTCATGCCCCCAGATATGGTCTGTATTAGTAAATATTCCACATATACTTGAGAAGAATGTGTGTTCTGTTGTTGGATGGAATGTTCTATAAATGTCAATTAGGTCAAATTGATTAACAGTATTGCTGAAATCCACTGCATCTTTGCTGACTTTCTGCCTACTTACTCTATCAATTATTTAGAGAGTAGTGTCAGCTGTATTTTGTGGATTTATTTCTCCTTGGAGTTCTCTCAGTTTTTGCTTCATGTATTTTGAAGATCTTTTATTAGATACATAAACATTTATGATTGTTATGTTCTCTTGCTTAATTGACCCCTTTGTCATTACAAAATAACCTTCTTGTCTGTGGTAGTCTTCCTTACTCTGAAGGTTGCTTTGTCTTAGATTAACACAGCCATTCCAGTTTTCTGTGGATAAGTGTAAGTAGCATATATCTTTTCCCAATCTTTTAACATTTTTTAAAAATTGTAAACACTAGACAACCAGGAATTAACCTTTTTTGGCTTTATATTTATAGTGTGCTTTTTTGTAAGTAGCATATATCTTGGTCTTGCTTTTTATTCAATCTCACAATTGCTGTTTTAAATTGAGGTGTGTAGACCAATTTCACTGAATGTAATTAATGACACAATTAGGTTTGAGACTATCATCTTACTATTCGTTTCCTACTCTGTCCTATTTTATTTCCGCTTAACCTGACTTCTTCTGGATGAATATAGTACTTTTTATGATCCAATTTGATCTCCTTTGTTGTCCTATCAGCTACAACTCTTTGCTCTTTAATTTTAATGGCTGCTGTAGGGTTTGCAGCATACACCTTCAACACAGTCTACCTTCCACTTATATTGCAACATTCATGTATAATATAAACACCTTACAATAGTTTATACTTATTTCCCTCCCTCAACCTTTGTGCTACTGTGGCCATGCATTTAACTCTTACATGTTATCTTATAAACCTCACAATGTATTATTTTTGTTTATGCCGTCAATTATCTATCATTCATTCATTCATGTCTTGCTGTGTTACCCAGGATGGTCTCAAACATCTAGACTTGAGCAGTCAATCCTGCTTCAACCTGCCAAGTAGCTGGGATTACAGGCACATACCACTGTGCCCCAGCTCCAGTCAATTATCTTTTACACAGCTGTAAGTAACAAGAAAAAACTTTTATCAATGCATTTATCATTTCTGATTAATTCCTTTGTGTAAATACAGATTTCCAACTGACACCATTTTCATTCTGCTCAAAAGACTTCCTTTAACATTTTTTTAAAAACGTAAGATAGCGGGTGATGAATTCTTTCAGGTAGTGTATGGTATGGAAATATCTTTATTTTGCCTTCATTTTTAAAAGCTATTTTTGCTACAGAATTTTACAGTCACAGTTTTTTCTCCCTGTATTTTAAACCTACTGTTACAATGACCTTTCACTTGTATTTTCAATGAGAAATCTGACATCATCCTCATCTTTTCTCCTCTGTACCTAACATGCTCTTTTGCCCCCTATGGCTGCCTTGAGGATTTCCTTTTACCACTCAGTTTGAGCTACTGATTATGATGTGTCTTGGTGTAGTTTTCCTCATGATTCTTGTGCTTGGGGTTCATTTAACTTCTTGATTCTGCAGATTATACTTATCAAATTTAGAAAAAAACTTGGTCTTTATTTCTTCAAATATTATTCTGTCCCTCCCTTTCTTTTCCTCTTTCAGGGATTCCAATTACCCATATAGTAGAAGCCACTGGAGGTTTCTCTCTGATATTCAATGACAGCTCCATTATGCTCTTTTCATGTTTAAAAAAATTATTATTTTCTGTACTTCATTTTGGATAATTTCTATTGCTGTGCCTTCAAGTTCACTAATCTTTTCTTCTGCAATATCTAATTGCTGTTAATCCCATCCAGTGTATTTTTCATCTCAGAAATTGTTGTCTTCATTTCTGAAAGTTTGATTTGGGTCTTCTTTATAATCTCCTTGTATTGGCCAGGCACAGTGGTTCACGACTATAATCCCAGCACTTTGGGAGGCTGAACTGGGTGGATCACTTGAGGCCAGGAGTTCGAGACCAGCCTGGCCCACATGGTGAAACTCTGTCTCTACTGAAAATACAAAAATTAGACGGGTGTGGTGGTGTATACCTATAGTCCTAGCTACTTGGGATGCTGAGGCAGGAGAATCTCTTGAACCCGGGAGGCAGAGGTGCAGTGAGTTGAGATCACAGCACTGCACTCCAGCCTAGGTGAGAGTGACTCTGCCTCAAAAAATAAAAATAAAAATAACCTCCATGTATCTAATACAATTATATCTGTTTTGATGTACTTTGCTAATTCTAACATCTGTGTCAGTTCTGGGTCAGTTTTGACTGACTGATTATTTTCCTCATCCTGGGTCATGCCTTCCTTGTTTTTTGCCTATATGATCATCTCTGCATGTATACTAGACACTGTGAATTTTATCTTATCTAAATATTTTTTTATTCCTATTAATTTTGAGCTTTGATCAGGGATGCTGTTAGATACCTGGCTTTAATTTATTTTTTGTTTCCATGATTTATTAGGTGGGTCTGAAGCAGTGCTCAGTCCGGGGTAATTATTCTCTATCACTGAGTCAAGATTTTTATGAGTACTCTACCCAATGCAAAATGAATTCTAAGTTTTTCCAATCAGGCTTTTGGAAACAGGTATTCTCCCCTATAATCTTTTCACATTTTTCTTTCCTCTGCCTTAGGTGATTTCTACACATGCATACACTGATTAATACTGTGGTGAATGTTCAAGGGGTCTGTGTAGATCTCTTTCTCTTTTTGGAGCTCTCTTTTCTTTTGTCCTCTGTTCTGTTAATTCTAGCTGCCTCTAGCCATCTCTTTGGACTCTCAGTTCCATCTCTTCAACTTAGGAAATCTTTCTTTCTGCACCATGACTGGAAACTATCTTAAGACAGTATGATGGGAAAACTATTCCTAAACTCTCAGGATTACTGTCCTTTGTTGTCTGATGAAAAATATCTTGAAAACTGATGTTTTATGAGGTTTATGTGTTTATTTTTTTACGTTGTTTCAGGTGGGATTGTAATTCAGTCTCTGTCTCTATTTTGGCTGGAAGTACAAGTGCCTCTAGGTAGTTATTTTAGATAGGTCCTGAACTAGGCAGATTTTTTATTATTTTTTATTTTTTATTTTTTTGAGATGCAGCCTTGCTCTGTTGCCTAGGCTGGAGTGCAGCGGTGTGGTCTCGGCTCATTGTAACCTCCGCCTCCCGGGTTCAAGCAATTCTCCTGGAACTGGGCAGACCTTTAAGTGAAGGAAAGGGCTTTTAAAATTTCTTATTCATGTCTTTAAAGTCCCTGGGGTACTGAAACATTGATGAATTTTATGCCTTTCTTTAGGAAAGCAGAGGATCCTATCATGAAGAGGTAGTTCATAATCATTCCTGGAAGAAACTTAAATGACTGGGCTCAGTTCACACTGATAATGCTCTTAACTTCGTAGTTTTCCACCTCTATGACTCAAAATCTCTTGCTGGATTCAAATGACTTGTTACTCTAACAGCCTGACTCCAGCTGCCACTCTGTTTCCTGTACTTTCATTCACTGTCTAAAACTCCCTTATGTGTTACTGGTGCTGAGGAAACCTTAATTAGAATGGGAGATCTGGATAGGATAATCTACAGAGTAGAGACTGGTTAGTTACATGTCACCCTGTTCTCATATAAATCTGGCCAATGAGTTAGTTGTTTAGCAAACTGTTCCACTGGAGGGCAGACTCAATGGCTGACAGTTCCCCAGCAGGACCAAAACACGATGATTTTTTTTTAGATGTGGTGGACTCCCTGAAACATGGTTAGACTCCTCTTCCAAAATATGGTCAGGTGTCTGAGGTGTTGGGGGGGTTTTCTATATTAAAAAAGCCTTGGATTTTAGAATATTCATATATAGTATTTGAGACATTATTTTTCTCCAGCCATCAGGGGAAGACATATTAGTAGAGATTAAAGTGTATACTTACTGCTCATATCTCAGTCATCCTTAGAGGAACTGTTAACGGCAACTGGCTCCTGTAAAACTTTTTCCTATTATTTTTAGTTCTACAACAAACTAGATATAATATTTTGCATATATTTCCCCTGCCAAGGCACCTGTGGTAGTTTTCAGTACATAGTTTCACTTCTAAGATCTTTTAAACTTTAATTCACGTTTTTGCACAGCAGAGCTAACAATGTGCAGGGACTCTAGGATTGGTGATACATTTCATTGGAACCTCTCTGGAGTCAACAGAACATGAAAACTGCTCCTTCCCTGTGGGCATGCTTTGGAAAGACATGTATTCACTTAAACTGAGTTTTCAAATTAACTTATGAATGGAATCACAGTAACTACACTTGTTATAACTACTCTGCTTCTCAGAATCTGGTGACAGCAGGTTAAATTTGCAGGAATTTTTACCTACATCTCTACCCTTGGTGCTATACAGACTGCCAGCTTCTCTTACTCTTTCTATTGGCATTATATTGCTATTGTGGATTGAAAAGTTGCCAGTCATCTCTTTGGTTTAACCGTAGGCACAGCTGTTAGAGCCTCTCCCATGAGACTGGGTGAGTGAAAATAGGTGCTGAGAACGACACAGGACAGGATGAAGGGTTATATAACTCCATGTCAATTTGTTATTAGTTGAGAACTATTTATAACTCCATCCTGGATGTTTTAAGGCAAGATTTTCCCCCTTTTTCAAATATAGCTGCTCCTTGACTTACGATGCGCTCATATCCCAATAAACCCAGTTAAGCTGAAAATCTCAGGTTCAAAATGCATTTAATATTCATCCATCCAACCTACTGAACATCACAGTTTAGCCCAGCCCTCCTTAAATGTGCTCAGAACACTTACATTAGCCTATGGTTGGGCAAAATCATCTAATACAAAGGCCTGTTCTCTAATAAAGTGCTTAATATTTCAAGTAACTTACTGAATACTGAGAGTGAAAAACAATGGTTGTGTGGGTACTTGAAGGATGGTTTTTACTGAAATCATACTGCCATTATACCATCATGAAGTGGAAAAATCTTAAGTTGAACCATCATTAAGTCGAACCATTGATAAGTTGGGGACCTTCCATAGCAGGAAGTAGTGGTCGACTTCAAACCAGTTTTAGCTGGTCCATTTTCTTAGCTCTAACTGACAAGAACTGTAGCAGGGAGACAACAGCTTTAAGCAAAAATGAGGTACTATCAATCAGACGGTGGGAGAGGGTGGAGGGGTGGTAGGGAGAGCAGGCATTCTCCGTAGTTCTCTGTGTAATTAGAAGATGCTGAATTTCTCTTGCTGCCTCAAATAAGCTTAGCTAAAATCAAGCCTTGTTTGGTTGTTAGAGGCAGATCATGGGTCACCACTGCACAAAACAGAAATGGGGCTAAATGAGTTAGAGGGCCTCACCTATTAGCTCAAGCTGGGAAGATTCCTATCTTCCAGCTTTATAAAACAAGATTAAAGGGCCTGGGCTTAGCAGATCCCATGCCACTATGACTGGGGTCCTGTAAAGTTACTCATGCTACACAGCTGACGGCAGACTTAAGCTGTTTAAATAAAGCCTTTGCAGCAGACTCTGCCTCCAGAGCTCTCCAAAACTATTTCAATTATAGGCCTTTAACCGAGCTTATTTGGTAATTTATTAACTCCATGGACATCAGATTGCTAGGCTGGACCTAGAACAGTTTGTTGCATCTTCATAGAAGACTACTCTTCATTCTCTTCCATCCTGCCCTTCCTTCACAATCTTGTTACTGCTATACAATAACATAATATGATGTTAATATATCACAACGTTATAGCTATACATTCCATCCAAATTGTACCCTGGCTATTTGCAAGTCTAGGTACTGAAATCAATGTTTGGGTCAGGTGTGGTGGCTCATGCCTGTAATCCTAGCACTTTAGGAGGCTAAGGCTGGTGGATCACCTGAGGTCAGGAGTTCAAGACCAGCCTACCAACACGGCGAAAACCCATCTCTACTAAAAATACAAAAATTAGCTGGGCATGGTGGCGTGCACCTGTAATCCTAGCTATTCAGGAGAATCACTTGAATCCGGGAAGTGGAGGTCACAGTGAGCCAAGATCACGCCACTTCACTCCAGCCTGGCCAAAAGAACAAAACTCCGTCTCCAAAAAAAAGCAATGTTTAAACGACCAACAAAAGAACTTGAGCTATGGCTTTTTCATCACAGACAACCACTTATCACCACACAAAAATCCATCTAAATTATAGCATATTTTATTGCTATTTTGTCTTTTCATCAACTACAACTGAATAAGAAGTTATGGGTAAGGTGTAGGAACTAAACAAATATTATTGATGCTTACACAGAACCTACACCAAGAAAGAAAGACTAAGAATCTGGGGAGAAAGACTCAGTCTGACTCAGAGCTGAGAAGGCCCAGAGGGTTAAAATGATGATAACAGTTAAGCTTGATTGACCTCACACTGTCAGGCACTACGTTAGATGCTTTACAGGCAAGGTTTCTTTTGATTCATAGAAAAACCCCATGAGCAGGGTGACCACAAATCCCAGCTATGCTTGCTGCCCTGGCAAAATTATGAAGGAAACAAAAATATTTCACCTAAAAATATACTTTTCTTTGACACATTTCAGATGGCTTTCAGACACAAATAGCTGAGAAGCTGTGTGAGGCAGATTTGCATCTGTAGAGAAAATATGCATTGATGCGGCTGAGGCATTTCTCTGAGGCCCTACCTTGTCCAGACACAGGAAAGACACCTTAAAAGGTCTGAAAGAAACCTACTACATCTATTGTCTCTCAGGGCTGCAACCTATGAGGTTTCATCTACATAACAGCATCACCTGTGCTAGCTGGTGCTGCTCTTCTCTCTGTCCTATAACCTGTTTCACCACCATAACCTTATTTACCACCATAATCTGTTTTGACACACTCCAAGCCTTCATTCTTTCTGTAACCTCAAGGTGGTATAAAAGCATTAGCCATCTGGCCAATTTTTTTTTGAGATCTTATATTTTATAAGACTTTTGTGCACAGTAATAAATCTGTATGCCTTTTCTTCTATTAATCTGCCATTTGTCAGCTGATTTTTCAGCGAGGTTTCAGAAGGTACAGAGGAAGTTTTCCCTTGGCCCTGTTGGACCAAGTAATGGGCTCACTGCTTGACGTGCTACATCTTTCCACATCAGTACATACTGCTTTTTTCTCATTAAAAAAAAAAAACAGAAAAAGAAAGGCTGGGCGAGGTGGCTCACGCCTGTGATCCCAGCACTTTGGGAGGCTGAGGTGGGTAGATCATGAGATCAGGACATCGAGACCATCCTGGCCAGCACGGTGAAGCCCTGTCTCTACTCAAAATACAAAATTTAGCTGGGCGTGGTGGCATGTGCCTGTAATCCCAGCTACTTGGGAGGCTGAGGCAGGAGAATCGCTCGAACCAGGGAGTCGCCGGTTGCAGTGAGCCGAGATCGCGCCGTTGCACTCCAGACTGGTGACAGAGTGAGACTCCATCTCAAAAAACCAACCAAACAAAAAACAAAACAAAACAACACCTACACAGTATTTCTCCCCAAGTAAACCTGATCTGGTATCATTTTTAGATGAGCTGCACATATGCTGTCTTACTACAGAGAAATATTAAGACCAGCAGCCATAGCCTTGAACTGGGTGAGGTCCAGATGGCCACTGACCCTGTCAGGTAATCAGTGTCAGACAGAATAACAACTCATCAACATTCTTCAACTTTAAATTGAGTGTAAGTAGAAATTCCAGTTTGGTGTTTTGGTCACTTGGATGTACATTTCACATGAAGTTTATTACAGACACTGTATCAAGAAGCAGTTTAACATTCTATGAGTGCCTTAAGATTTTAGTGTGGCTGAGGTAGTGATCTGGTTATATTTGCCCTAAATTTGTTTCAGGCTAGAATTAATTCAGTTGCAAGGAACAGAACTTTAGGAAATCAACTACTCACTCATTTCTTTACGTACTAGAGTAGATTAAAAAGGATTTTCTGAGGAACACTTTAGGTCTGCCTTTGGGAACTTCCACTGCCTGCCTCAGGACAAGGGGGATTATGGGCTTATATTTAAGCCTTGTTAGATTCCTTGGTTCTGATAAAAATACAAATGCACCATGAGTGCTGTTAAGACAAGGTCTGTATTTAGCTGGCAACACAGTATATTTCTGGGCTGCTGCTTATATATATATATATATATATGTGTGTGTGTGTATATATATATATATTTTTTTTTTTTAAATCTTGGCTCACTGCAACCTCTGCCTCCCAGGTCAAGCGATTCTCCTGCCCCAGCCTCCTGAGTAGCTGGAATTACAGGCATGCACCAACAAGCCTGGATAATTTTTGTATTTTGAGCAGAGATAAAGTTTCGCCATGTTGGCCAGGCTGGTCTCGAACTGACCTCAAGTGATCCATCCGCCTTGGCCTCCCAAAGTGCTAAGATTACAGGTGTTAGCCACTGTGTCTGGCCTGCTACCAATATTTACTAACAGATCAATATTCAAGAATAATCAGTTTAAGAATGAACAGCCCATTCACTTCTCCAGATATCTAAACCACAACATCCTGTTGCCCACTGTGAACCTTCAATTTTGGCAAAACTGCTTTTTGCTGAACACATTTTCATGGAAGGCCACCAGCTTATACTGAAGGGTACGATAATTCATTCAACAAACATTTATTTGAATGCCTGCTGTGAAATCAATGAAACTTGATGTTATATCTTCTTTATGAAGCTCTTTAGGATAAATGTCTGATCTTAAGGCCAAGAACAGCTGCAATTCACCTGAACAACTGGGTTCTTTTTTTTGAAGGAGGCTGAACGAGTTTTACATTTCTTTCTTTTTAAAGCTGGCTGCTAGAAAGCTTATGGTGATACTTGTGAACAGGGGTGTTGGCATTATGGAATGCATTTTTACATTTCTTTTTTGGCTAATTTTGTCTCACTCATACTTTTTCTTTGGCCCCATTTTAATTTACCTTGAAGTAACTTGCAAAACTTAGTACATGCTCTGAAATCTTTTTGAACAGGGCAGAGCAGAGCACAAATAAACAACTGTAGGAAGCAAAAAGGAGGTAAGAACATATCAGTTTATTTAAAGTTATACTTGTTCGCATATCATTCTGATACCTGAGTACACTGTGAATACAGGAGGAGAAACGAAAATTGGAATTTTTAATCTTAATATTAAATTTTTTTTCTCAGCTCCAGAAAGGAGTGAAAAAAAGAAAAACAATTAAAAATTTAATTTATAAAAAATTTTTAAAAGAATATGTTTTTTGATAATCCTACTTCTGGAAGTGAGCACAATGAAGGGGGAGACTCACTGGTCCAAGGTAAACACTACATGGTTAAACTTAGGTTAAATTAAATAGGTGTTCCTAGAAAACTTACAGTGGTTTTATAAATTGAACATTTAGTACTGAATTGATTAAATTCTTAAATATATTTAAAAAACTGTCTACATATGCGGCAATGGACAAAATCATTCCCTACATTATCTAACAAGTTCAGATTTTTGTGGATGATGTTTTCTAAAAGTAGGACAAGTTACGGAATGACAAAAAGGGTAGCTCAAAAGATAACACATTACACACAATTAGAACATCTTGTGAACCATAGTGACACTTGTTTTGGTGAACCTGGTCTAACTACAATTATACACATTTAGAACGAAGGGCATCACAATCATGTAAAGTATAGTTCTTGTAAGGCCGATAGCCTCGCTGGGAGCCAGATGGACAATACCCACCCCCTCCGCACCTGATAACATTGTTATCAGGAGGCCAGATGTCCTACTCAGCGCCTGCCTTCTCCATGCGGGCTCCCCACACCCACTCCTGCATTCCACCCCTAGCTCCACCCTCAGCACTAAATCATGCTCTCAGCCCAAAATTCAAAAATCCCACCGAGAGCCTGACCAATGGCAGCTTGCCAAGTCCAGGTCCAGTCTCTCTATAACCAATGCAGTTGCCCATGCTTTGTTTCCCCACTGACCAATCTATTGCCCTCACCCCCTATAAAACCCCATGCCCAGAACAGCCAGACGCGACTTCTCTGGCTCCCCCGGGACCACAGAACCTCGCCCGGGAGCTGAATAAACTGGAATTTAATTTGTCTCCTGCTGGCCTCAGTTTCCTCATTTTAAACTCGGCAATATCCTTACAAGAATAACCTTACAGTTCTTATTAAAGAATTCAGCATCTCTGCAGTCTTATTAACCTGATCTTGTCTTCCTAGAGTAGGTTTGGGTATAAGTAAATGAACTGCCCTCGCTACCTAAGAAAGCACTGGTAGGTGCTTACCTTTATAAAAAAGGAACTGGTTACTCTAGAATTATAAAATGAATGACCAAAACTAACTCAAGAAAACCTAAGTAGCCTTTTTGAAGGATGTTAAGACAGAAACTGTTACTAGAGATAAAGAGAAACATTTTATAAAAGTCAGTCCATCAAGAAATATACAGCAATTGTAAACATACAAAAAGTGAAAAGACAAACCCAGAGGCGCTTATTAAAAAACATGTTTTCATGCCACTGCACTCCAGCCTAGCAAAAGAGCAAGACTCCATCTCAAAACAAACAAAAACCCGTTTTCACAATAAAGAACTTTCAAAATTCAACGAGAAGACAATCCAATTTAAAAATGGGCAAAAGAGTTGAAAACCAAAGAAGAGACACAGATGGTAAAATGCGCACATGAAAAGATGCTCAACATCAGCAGGCATTAAGAAAATGCAAACCAAAATTTTAACGAGATACCACTTCATACCCACCAGAACAGAACAGCTATAATCATAAAGATAGATAATAACAAGTGTTGGTGAAGAAGTGGAGAAATTGGAACCCTCGTACATTGCTAGTGGAAATGTAAAATAGTGTAGCTGCTTTGGAAAACAAAAGCATTTCTTTTCTCTGTTTTGTTTTTTTTTAACTTGAGACAGTTTTGCTCACTGCCCAGGCTGGAGTGCAGTTGGCACGACCTCACCTCGCTGCAACCTCCGCCTCCTGGGTTTAAGCTGTTCTCCATTAGCCTCCAGAGTAGCTGGGATTACAGATGTGCGCCACCATGCTCAGCTAATTTTTGTATTTTGAGTAGAGGCAGGGTTTCACCATGTTGGCCAGGCTGGTCTTCAACTCCTGACCTTGTGATCCACCCACCTTGGACTCCCAAAGTGCTGGGATTACAGGCGTGAGCCACCATGCCCAGCCAGAGGCATTTCTTTAATTTTTTTTTTGAGACAGAGTCTCACTCTGTTGCCCAGGCTGGAGTGTAGTGGCGTGATCTTGGTTCACTGCAACCTCTGCCTCCCCAGGTTCAGGCAATTCTCCTGCCTCAGCTTCCTGAGTAGCTGGGATTACAGGTGTGTGCCACCCTGTCTGGCTAATTTTTTGGTAGAGACAGGGTTTCTCCATGTTGCCAAGGCTGGTCTCGAACACCTGACCTCAGGGGATCCACTGGCCTCGGCCTCCCAACAGAAGCATTTCTTAAAATGTAAGACTAAGAGTTACCATTAGACCCAGCAATTCTGCTACTAGGTATCTGCTTGAGAGCAATAAATACGTTATGTCCACACAGAAACTTGTACACAAATGTTCACAGTAACATTATTCATAACAGCCAAAAAAGGAAACAACCCAAATGTCCATCAACCAATGAATGGAAAAACAAAAGAGAATATTATTCAGCAATAAAAAGACATGAAAATACTGATAACATGCTACAACACAGACGAACTTCAAAAACATTATGCTAAGTGAAAGAAGCTAGTAACAAAAGGTCATATACTATATGACTCCACTTATATGAAAGGTCCAGAATAGGCAAATCTATAGAGGCAAAAAGCAGGTTCATGGGCTGGGTGTGGTGGCTTGTGCCTGTAATCCTAGCACTTTGGGAGGCCAAGGCGAGTGGATCATGAGATCAGGAGATCAAGACCATCCTGGCTAACATGGTGAAACCTGTCTCTACTAAAAATACAATCATTGGCTGGGCATGGCGGTGCGGACCTGTAGTCCCAGCTACTTGGGAGGCTGAGGCAGGAGAATTGCTTGAACCAAGGAGGCAAAGGTTGCAGTGAGCCGAGACTGTGCAACTGCACTCCAACCCGGGCAACAGAGTGAGATTCTGTCTGAAAACAAATAAAAAAAAGTAGATTCATGGTTGCCTAGGGCTGGCAGGTAGGAAAAGAGGAATGGGAGTGACTGCTAACTGGTACAAATTTTCTTTGGGGATGATAATGTGCTAAAATTGGATTACAGTGATGGTTGCACAATTTTGTAAATATACTAATTGTATACTTTAAGTGAGCAAACTTTATGGTCTTGTATCTCAATACATGGACAAAAACCACAGGATCATCTCAAAAGAAGCATAAAAACACATGACAAAAATCCAGTACCAATTCATGATAAAACTCTCCATAAAACAGAAATAAAGGAAAATTTCCTCAACTCGATAAAGGGCATTTATGAAAAACGTACAGCTAACTACATACTTAATGGAAAATGCTTTTCCCTGAAGATTAGGAACAAGGCAAGGATGGATGATGCCCTTGGCAATTCTATTCAACATTGTACAATAAGGGAGAAAAAAGGGAAAAAGACAAAGTCTTTCAGAATTGAAAGAAGCAGTAAAACTGTCTTTATTTGCAGACTACATTATCCTATGTGCAGAAAATTCTAAGGAATCATAGACAAAAAACTACCAGCACTAACAAATGAGTTCAGCAAAGCTACAGTACATGAAGTCAATACACAAAAATCAATTGCAGGTCTACATACTTAGCAATGAACAATCCAAAAAGAAAAAAAATTCCATCAAAAATAACATCAAAAAGAAAAAAAAAATACTTAGGAATAAATTTAACAAAACAGTGCAAGGTTTGAAAATTACAAACACTATTAATAGAAATTTAAAAATATCTAAATAATGGAGACACATTCCAGGTCCATGGGTTGAGTGAACATCATTAAGATGTTCCTCAAACTGATCACAGATTCACAATGCCTACTGAAATCCCTGCAGGCTTTTTTTATGTGTGTGGTAGAAATTGACCAGCTGAACGTAAAATTTATATGGAAATGCAAAGGATTCAGAGCAGCCAGACAAATTTGAAAAAGAGCAACACTTACTTCAAAGGCTATAGCAATCAAGACGTCGGCACTGGCATAAAAAGAAGCATATAGACCAGAACAGAGAATGAGGGTCTACCGATTATCCTTGCTTTTGTGGTTCTTTCGTAGCTTATCCTTGCTTTTGTGGTAAATAGGGAGGTTAACCAGAGAAATCCTTTCCATCCATATAATTCTATGATACACTTATTATATAAAATTTTAAAACTTGCTCAATCCTAAAATGATATAGCCCTTCAGAAAAATAATACAGCAATATGTAGTAACAGCCAGTTAATATTCTCTGTTGAAGTATTTCCACTTCTGGATATCTATCTTGGTGATATAATTCTACAAAAGCAAATAATCCATAAAGCTATCATCACTGTAACAACCCACTGTCCAACAAGAGTGAATAAGATGAGTAACATGAAGAAATGTCAAATTACTAAAACAGCATGAAGATAATTTGTAGAAAATGTTTGGTGCAAAGAATCAGAATAGAAATAATTTCAACATGAAAATGTATACAGTATATAAACATGCCAAATGGAAGGTAATCTGCACTACTGAAAGTAGTTTTAGGGTTGTAAGAGTCTAAAGATGGTGCTTTTTGTATGTTTAATTATAAAGTCTTCTGAAATGTTAATGCATTGTATACTCAAAGGGAAAAAAATCAGATACTTATCCACAGGGTAGAGATGAAAAATATCAAGATCACACTGATAAGGTTCTACATTCCTCTGGTTTAATGGTTCCTGAGTATGGTTACGAATCTAGAGCTCTCAACAGACATCTCAGTAATTAAAACTTTTATCAGTTTATACTGAAATTATCCACAGTATTTTACTTGTTCTACTCAGTATTGAGGTAAAGACCACAAGTCTACGATTTTACAAAGTAGTCATTACAATTCAGATATAATACTGGATAGTTCAAAATATTTATGCCTGAGTATTTCACTTATCCCTATTACTTCAAGTTCTCAACTTATAATTCCTCAAGCAGCATTTTTTGGTAAGTTTATCAGCCACTAAACTATTTGAATCATATAACCATTAAAGTTCCTCTCAACTGAGAATAGTGGAAAAAGGGAGTGTGTATCTAGTTTCCTGATTTTTCCTATTCCTATGGCTGCCTGCTGGGATGAGAACCTCAGCATGATCTAGTCTCAGCATCTCCAAGGTTATCAGAGAGAATACCTGGTAATGCTACAACACACAACCCCATTGATAGTAGCATGAACCATATGAACTTGTTTCTGTGGGCCAAAATATTAATAGTAGTTAATCATCAGCAATTTTGTATGGCTCAACCTTGGATGTCAAGCCTTTGGATTAAGAAAAATGTGATGTAAATTTCCACAAGGATATAATCTACTTACTTACAAGCATTTTAGGACAAGATAAAGATTTTTTTTTTTTTTCTTTTTCCCTGAGACACAGTCTGGCCCTGTTGCCCAGGCTGGAGAGCAGCAACATGATCATAGCTCATTGTACCCTCAATCTCCTGGGCTTAAAGTGATCCTTCTTCTTTCTGCCTCAGCCTTCTGAGCAGCTGGGAGCACAGGCACTACCACCATGCCTGGCCTTTTTTTTTTTTTTTAATCTTTTTTGTAGAGATGTGGGTCTTGCTATGTTGCCCAGGCTGGTCTCAAACTCCTGGGTTCAAGCAATCCTCCTGTCTGAACCTCCCAAAGTGCTGGGATTACAGGCATATGCCACTGTGCCCAGCCAAAGATAAAGAACTTTACTAGCATCCTGGGCACAATTTTACTTTGGTTTCCCTGGTTACTTCGTAAGCCTACTAAAGCTTTGAGACTATACTTTGATTTTTGGTTAGAAAAAAACAAAACAAAACATGAAGTTTCTCTTTGTCCTTTTATTACATGGATATTTGGTAGTATTTTTTTTTTTTCCATATTTCAAATTGTCCTTCCATTTAAACTCTTTGTTCCCTGTGAGAATCTAGAATCATTGTCAAAGAATCTTTTCTTAACCTTCTCAATAAAGAGTGCTTAGGTGATTATTTTCAGAACTAGCATTTTAAGCAATTAGTTTTTCTATGTTAGCATTAATATGCTAAAGTCATAAGCAAAACCAAGAAGTGTTTAACAGCAGCCAACTAAAGAACAAATACCAGAATTATCTATTCTAACTCAGCTCTTGCTGAAGTCCTGTTTTTCTTCACACAGTAAGTTTTGGTACCAGCACTTTCAGAGCAATGCTTCCTTCTTCCACCTCCAACTTAAATCAACCCCATTTGAGGACATCTTACCTGAAACTACCATAGACTATAAGAAGAATGGAAATCAGAAATGTAGACACTTGACTGGAATCCACCAGGGAATAGGCCCTAGAGAAATAAGAGGAAAAAAATTTAAGTCACAAGCAGTGAGTCCTAATGGAGTTTACAGTCTAACGGAGTTTTATAAACCCCACTAAGCTTTGTTTTTATCTTTAAGAAGAAAATAGGTATAAATTAGCATTTACAAAATAACACAATTAAGATTTGCTAGTTTAACATGAAGAATAAATTGATAGGTTTACAGCTATTATTAGTTATTACTTACAGCAGGTAAAATGACATCAATGTAAAAATTCCATCTCTGTGCATGTTTATAATATCCACCCCCAATTAAAAAATTATCAAAACATCGACCAAATCTGTGCCAATGGCAAGAAGTCTCAATAATTCGACTGTTATCCATTTACATTTGAACCACTAATAGTATTTTACTGGTTTTACTCAGCGATGAGGTAAAGCCTGCATCTCCTGAATTCCCCGTTTCCATTTTTCTAACTCCCTATTGGTTATCTCCATCCAGATAGCTTATAGGAGGTTCTTCAAAGTCATCAAGTCCAACACAAATATTCTCTCTGTCATACCTGATCCTCTCAAGGAATGCTATTACCATCCCCTCAGCTGCCAAAGCTAAAAAATCTGTTGCATTCTTGACAGCCCTTTGTTTCTCTTACTTCCACAGCCCCAACTGCCCTATTTCTCCCAATCCCACTGCCAATGTGTTAGCTCCCTTCTATGGCTTGACTACTGGAAATCTTGTTTTAAAGTCTGTCTCCATGAGTTCACCCTCCACATTACCCATTCTTGATTGTCAGGGATTTTCCTAAAACAAATCTTTGTATTTAATACTGCCTACATGCCAGGCCCTCTGCTAGCCACTGCGATACATGGTAATAAATAAGAATGCCTTGGTCTCTGCCTAAATGTCTTTTCTAAAGAAATGAACAATTTCACTCTAAAGAAATGAAAAAAAATTAACATAACTGAATGAATATAATAATGAAGAATGTTACAATGGAGAGAAAGAGAAGTACAGGGTACTATGAGAATGTATATTAGGGGATCCAGTCTAAGAACAGGGAAGCTTTCTTTAGGGAGGAAGATGAATTGCATACAGGACACAATAAATAGGACCTGGTGATTGATTGTTCATGGGAATCAAGAGAGGGAAGAATTAGCAGTGATCCCTAGGATTCAGCTTAGCTGGGCTTATACCATTTAGGGGGAAAAAAAAGGTAACACAAGAGGAACAGATTTTAAACTAAGGTTTGAATGTACTAAGGAGACAGCTGGATACTGAAACTCTTCTGAGCTGAATATGCATATACACTGAGAACTCATCACCTTCCACATGGTAACTGAAGGCATAGGTGTGTGTGAATGCCTCACAGCAGTGAAAAGAGGACCAAGGCTTGAGAAACTCTGAAATTTAAAGATTAGGTAGAAGAAGGAACTGCAAAGAAACCAAGATGAAGTAGAGACAGATAAGGAAAACCCAGGATAGCAGGTTATTTCAGAAAGGCAGCAGAATTGAATAGGGCCTGAATTTAATCCCTTCCTCTACAACTGATTAGTAGCTAAGCCAGTTACTTAGCCTCTCTAAGTTTCAGCTTTTCATCTGTAAAATGGGGATAATGACAACATCCACCTCAAAGAGTTGTTAAAGGATTAAATGAAGAATTCATATAAAGAGGGTAACACATTAAATACTCAATTGACACTCACTGCATTAGGAGGCAGACATCGTCAACCATGAATGCTGCTGAGAGGTCAAGATATAGACAACTGGAGTGGCCACTGAGTAAAGTAGTGAGGATAGAGTCAGACTGAAACTAGCTGAGAAGTTAAAGCTGAGAAAATGGAGACACTATTTTGAAAAGGGCAGGGAAGAGAACGGCAGCTGGAGGGTAAATATAAAGATAAGGAAGGTCTTAAAACATTTTCTTGAGACAGAGTCTTGCTCTGTCGCCCAGGCTGGAGTGCAGTGGCGCGATCTTGGCTCACTGCAGCCTCCACCTCACAGGTTCAATTAATTCTTCTGCCTCAGCCTCCTGAGTAGCTGAGATTACAGGCACGTGCCAACACGCCAGCTAATTTTTGTATGTTTAATAGAGATTGGGTTTCACCATATTGGCCAGGCTGGTCTTGAACTCCTAACCTCATGATCCGCCCACCTTGGCCTCCCATAGTGCTGGGATTACAGGCATGAGCCACCGCGTCCAGGCCCATTTTCTTTTTTAAACTGGGAGATGCTCAACCTTTTCTGATGCTGACTGGAAATTATTCCAGTGAGGAGAGAAAGACTGACGCATACAGAGGAGGACATTACATTTCCTTTAATTGTTGTAAAAAACAAAACATATAATAAACTTCCATGACACACTGCTGTGGTCTACAATGGCATGCTTTTGGATCCTTATTTATTCATTCATTCATTTTTGAGATGGAGTTTCACTCTTGTTGCCCAGGCTGGAGTGCAATGGCACAATTTCGGCTCACTGCAGCCTCTACCTCCTGGGTTCAAGCGATTCTCCTGCTTCAGCCTCCCAAATAGCTGGGACTACAGGTACTCGCCACTCTGCCCAGCTAATTTTTTGTATTTTTAGTAGAGATGGGGTTTCATCATGTTGGCCAGCATGATCTTGAACTCCTGACCTCAGGTGATCTACCTGCCTCGGCCTCCCAAAGTGCTGGGATTACAGGGGTGAGCCATCACGCCTGGGCTGGATTAAATTTACAAAAACCAGCTCCTCCTCCCTGATAGACATTCTGTGCTGTGCTGTAGTCTCCGAGTGGCTGTAGTCACTGACTTTCCTCATAGTCTGTTTTTCTAGCTGAAGACTTGACCATGTACAACATATCAGAGTGTGATTAAGGTTGCCAGTTCTCACTTCCATATCCTGGCAATGAGCATGTCCCCCAATGCAGAACTAAATGCCTGATTTCAGAAAACTGTTCAGATGTTTAATGGTTCCCCTAACTGAAGTTTTGTTCTAGCTTTCAAATAAACCTACACAAGAAAATTTGGTTAAATTTCACCCCTAATATTGTACATGGTATTTTATAATTCATACTAAGATCTTAAAAAGTTCTAACAATTTTGCAAACTGTACCAAATATCACATAATCAGAAGTTATAGCTTATTTTATGATATTATTTGAAATTTCATATACTATTTTCAATTCAAACTATCATTAGAAGAGCTTTTGTTTTTTGTTTCTTTTTAGAGACAGGGTTTCACCTGTTGCCTAAGCTGGAGTGCAGTGGCATCATCTTGGCTCAGTGAAACCTCTGCCTCCTGGACTCAAAAGCAATCCTCCCACCTCAGCCTCCCAAGCAGCTAGGATTGCAGGTGTGCGCCACCACACCCAGCTAATTGTTGTACTTTTTGTAGAGACAGGGTCTTACCATGTTGCTCAGGCTGGTCTTGAACTCTTGGGCTCAAGCAATCCACCCACCTCAGCCTCCCAAAGTGCTAGGATTACAGGCATGAGTCACTACGTGCCTGGCCTTATAAAAGTTTTACAAAAAGCCTTTTAACAAAAAGACATTATAAAATACAGAAAATGGATTTAAATAAATTATAGCCAATTTGCATTTTTAGAACTATCAATTTTCTTTTTTAAAATTACAAAAATTTATGTTCACTGTGAAAACTCAAAAATGGGCAAGTATATAAAGCAAAGTACAGTGCCTTCCCCTTCCTCCTCTCTGCACTTCCATTCCCTATGAGGAGATGTTGTTTACAATTTGGTATGTGTATCCTTCCATACAAATCATGTGTACAGAATGTATATACATTACAAAACAGGAAGCAAACACGTTCTCTTAAAACTTGTTCTTTTTAAAAACTCAAGTATGCACCCAGGAGCTACTCTTTCCTGCTGCCTTCTCTTACCGGCCTTTTACTGCAAAATTAAGATGGAAAACTTCACAAATACAAAAAGCACTCTTTTTTAAAATAAAGAATAGGAGCCAGACGTGGTGGCTCACGCCTATAATCCCAACACTTTGGGAGGCTGAGCCGGCAGATCACAAGGTCAGGAGTTCGAGACCAGCCTGACCAACATGGTGAAACCCCACCTCTACTAAAAAATACAAAAATTAGCCAAGTGTGGTGGCATGTGCCTGCATCCCAGCTACTCAGGAGGCTGAGGCAGGAGAACTGCTTGAACCTGGGAGGCAAAGGTTGCAGTGAGCCGAGATTGTGCCACTGCACTCCAGCCTGGGCGACAGAGCGAGACTCCGTCTCAAAATAAATAAGTTTAAAAAAAGAAGAAATAGGCCGGGCGTGGTGGCTCACGCCTGTAATCTCAGCACTTTGGGAGGCCAAGGCGGGCAGATTACCTGAGGTCAGGAGTTCAAGACCAGCCTGGCCAACATGGTAGAACCTTGTCTTTAAAAAAAAAAAGAAGAAAAAATAGAAAACTTTCAGGTTCAATGAGTACAACTTTTAATCACTCGTTGTCTCAACATTCTCATTTTGAGTCCTTAACAACAGCAATATCTCAATGTTTTCATCTTATTTAACTTTCTAATTAGGAAGTTAGACTGTTGTTTCTAACACCTCAGTAGAAATAAATGGAAGCCTTTGCCTATGCCTGTCTGCCTCTCTCTCTCTCTCGTTTTTTGAAACAAAGTCTAGCTCTGTTTCGTTTCGTTTTCGACTCACTGAAACTTCCACCTCCCTGGTTCAAGGAATTCTCCTGCCCCAGCCTCCCAAGTAGCTGGGATTACAGGCATGCGCCACCACACCCAGCTAATTTTTGTATTTTAGTAGAGACGGGGTTTCACCATGTTAGCCAGGAGGGTCTTGATATCCTGACCTCATGATCCACCCACATTGGCCTCCCAAAGTGCTGAGATTATAGGTGTGAGCCACCGCATCTGGCCTGCCTCTGTTTTTTGTTTGTTTGTTTGTTTTCTTTAAAGAGAGTCTCGCTCTGCATGCCAGGCTAGAGCACAGTGGCACGATCACAGCTCACTGTACCCTTGAACTCAGAGGCTTAAGCAAACCTCCCACCTTAGCCTCCCTAGTAGGTAGGACTACAGGTGTGCATCACCATGCCTGGCTAATTTTTTTAGTTTTAAATTTTGTAGAGACAAAGGGCTTGCTATGTTGCCCAGACTAGTGTCAAACTCCTAGCTTCAAGTGATCCTCCAGCCTTGTCCTCCCGAAGTGCTAAGATTTTAAGTGTGAGCCACGGCATCCAGCTTCACACCTCCTTTTTTAGTCAATTTAACATTTAATGAAGATAGGGACACTACTAACAACCTTTTATCAAAGGCAGAGCCATGGAATCCCACAGGTAAAGATAATATACACATCAGCCTGGTGAACATTCAATCTCTTGTGAAATGACGTTAGAAAAAAATGCATCTTGCACTTTAGCAGATGTACCCTAACAACTCCTATCTAGTCTAGGGGAATTACAAAAACATTGATATTGCACATCATAGTACATTTTAGATGTATACAGAAATCACTTTTGGAAAATAACATCTGTTTAACAAATGCGAACATGTTAGCAGAAACATTTTGATATCTGGCAACAACTTCGTAATGAAGTTTTCTTTTTCCCCATTTACCAGGGAAATTTCTGCCACTTGAATTCTCTAAGGCTAGGGACTTCTTGGCGTAGATGCATTATATTTGATTAATTACCTAAGTTGAGGTCATTAGCGGTTGCCTTAGTCAAGTTCAAGGAGAAATGTGTACCCTTTACCATTAAGTCTTTAAAAGGCCCTGGAGACAGAAGGAAATATTAGCTGACGCTAAGTCTAGGATGTACTCAGAAACAAGTTCTTGCGGCTGGGCACAGTGGTTCATGCCTATAATCCCAGCACTTTGGGAGACCAAGGCAGGTGGATCACTTGAGTCAGGGGTTCAAGACCAGCCTGGCCAACATGGTGAAACACTGTTTCTACAAAAATACAAAAAAATTAGCCAGGCATGGTGGCGCATGCCTGTAGTCGCAGCTATTCGGGAGTCTGAGATAGGAGAATCACTTGAACTCAGGAGGCAGAGGTTGCAGTAAGGTGAGATCATACCATTGCACTCTAGCATGGGCACCAGAGCAAAACTTCATCTCAAAACAAACAAAACAAAACAAAACGAAGTTCTTGCTCTGTTACTATTAATAGCTGTCTTAACTAATAATCTGCTGGGTCCACACCGTATTCTTAATCAGTAGATGACTACAAAGACAGCACAACTAAAGTCTGAATGGAACATGAACTCGAATTATACAGAACTGTGCTGTGCAATACAGCAGCCACCAGCCATATGTGGCTATTTATATTTAAATAAAATTAAAATTTCTTCAGTTGCACTGATTGCATTTCAAGGGTTCTATAGCTAGTGGCTACTGTATCGGATGGCCAGATAAAGACATTTGTATCACTGTGAAAAGTTCTAGTGGACTGCACTGACATACATCTCTATAGAAAGATCCTCATGTTACATTTCAAAACTGGGGTTCTAGACTTATATTAGTGGTAATAGCAACAACACCTAACCTTTTACTGAGCATTTAATTTTCACATCATTCTACAAGGTAAGTACTACATGTCTATAGGCCCTTATCCAAAAAAAAAAAAAAATGCCTCAAGAACAAATATGATTCAGAATTTTTGGGAATTTTACAAAGAAAACACCCCCATTGCAGTCTGGAGCTGTAACTGGTAATCAAATACTAATATTTCTACAGTGAAACATGAATATTCACACTAAATAGGATAAATAAAGATTATAGTCTCATATCAATTTAGGCCAGGTTTTGCTACCAAATGAATTAGACAAAAACTCTGGGTTTTCATTTTGGGGTTTGGAGAACTGTTAATCTCTATGATTATTACCGTTTTTTTAAGATCAAAAGCCAGATGCGCTTCTGATCTTAGGTGGCCTAATTCCAGAGTCTCCCAGATTGACTTCAATATCTGCCCAAAACTGAATGACAAAGTGAAGTTTCTATCTGTAATTATAGAGTAACTAGCTATGTAATCCTCCCTTGGCAATCCTTCATATCTTTCTAGTATCCATAAAATCCTCTTTGGGCCCAGATAAACTTGAAGGCCCAATTAATTTTTATTTTTCAAGGGTCTAGGTTTTGGCTGGGTGTGGTGGCTCATGCCTGTAATCCTGGCACTCTGGGAGGCTGAGGTGGCAGGATTGCTTGAGCCCAGGAGGAGTTCAAGACCAGCCTGGACAACAAAATGAGATGCCGACTCTATTTAAAAAAAAAAAAGAAAGAAAAAAATTAGCCAGGCATGGTGGGGTGCTCCTATAGTTCCAGCTACTTGGGAGGCTGAGGTAGGAGGATCCCCTGAGCCCACAAGTTTGAGGTTGCAGTGAGCTATGATTGTGTTTTGCTTTCAAAAAACAGAAATATTACCAAAAATACCCTTTCCATCTTCCATTTTGCTCATCACTGACATATTACAGGTAAATTGGCACTGCCAAAGATGACCGTTTTCAGGTGACTGAAACTGATATTTTCCTCTTTTAATCACCCAATATTTACAGATTTAAAAATGGCTTAATATAAATCTTACATTATACCAGCAGACATATATGCCATCATCTTACCTTGGCTAGTAACTCTGGTTGGTTTATTCAACCCATGGGAAATTCTTCTTGTGGGTCTTTTTAAAAACTATGGCCAGCGCTAAGGCTAACTTACAAACTCTTCATTTTCCCTCCGCTAGACTGCTTTATCCAGTATTTGTTTATACCCTTGGTCTCTTGAAGCAGGCTCACTTTTCACCTACTCTACACACTCATAAAAATGAGCAGAGTGGTTTCAAAAATGTCTAAAGGTTTTTACTGCTGGTAATGACAGGGAGGAAGAAGGCCCCTCTTGTATCATCCTCTATTCTGCTCTTTGCCCTCACAAAGAATGAAAGCCTTCATCAGCACTTCAGAAATACACATAGATTTTACTACAAGAGCTGGGGTTTGGGGCTCTGGGGTAAGACTATGATAAATGGAGTAGGCAGGGAAGAAAAGGTATTCCAGGAGAAAGATTGGGCAAGTCTGGCCAATAATAGGAAATCAAAGCCCAACAATCTTATTTCACAGTCTCTCCCCATCCTACATCTCAGACTCTACCAAAGCATCAACAGAAACGTGTCATTTTTCAGGTCCTCCTACTGAGGTGTCTCTTCTCAGAGGCTCTGGATGGACATGAAAGACAGGAACTACTCTATTCTGAGATAAAGGAGTTCTTACTGAAACACAGAAAGAAACTAAATACACGCATTTGAGACATGCCAAAATCAAGTTAGCCAAATGTATTGAAAACAGACTTGAAGACTCTGTCAAGTGATGTATCAGTACAGGCCAGGTGTTCAGTTGAAATATTTTATAATTCATTATGAAGACCACTAATTCTTTAATTACATTCCTCCAAACCTTTACCTTAATACACAAAGAGCTAAACGTCTCTCATATACAAGACTAAACTCTAAACCCTAAGATTTTCAGAACCGTGCTGGATTTTAATAACTGCTTGACAGTTGAACATCTATTTCTAGCTGCTTTACCAGCAAGTGCTTATAACACATATCCTGCTAAAAATCATGCCAAACTGAGACACAGAGAGTACTGTTCTATGACGTGTTCTATGTGACAGCCTTCCAGCTATACAATGAAAGCATTCTTGTCCACCCCAAAACCAAGCAACTACTATTCTAACACTGCACAGACTTTGCCTTAGACCAGCACTTCTCAAACTTTGTGGTTGCACAACAGTTTACACTCTTAAAACCGAGGACTCCTAAAGAGCTTTAGTACATGTGGGTTAGTGATATTTACTATATTAGAAATTAAAACTGAGAAAAAGTTAAAATGTTAATTTATATATAATAAAACCATTACATGTTAATATAAATAACATTTTTAAAAGGCCAAATATTTCCCAAACGAACAAAAATTGAGACAAGGGACATTCTTTACATGTTTGCAAACCTCTTTAATGTCTAGCTTAAATGGAAGATAGCTGGATTCTCATATTGGCTTCTGCATTCCATCTACCCCCATATGTTGTATAAACTCAACTCTATGGGGAAAAAAATCCAGCTTTATACAGATGGATAGTTGGAAAACAAGGAGTACTTAATAGCCTTTTCAGATAACTATCAATATTCTTCTTTGATACCACATTAAATTCAACAAGTGGTGATTTCTTAAAGGTTTACTGCAATGTGGAATTTGGAACTACATCAACGGATTTTTTTAGATTTTACTACAGTGTATTAAAATCCACTGGACTATTCTGAACTTTATGTGAACCTTTTACCCATGGATGATTTTGTAACACGCACTGGCAATCTGGAAGATACTGATTCGCTGAGTTATGCCACTCTTCCAGATGTTGTCTCTTTTCATTATATAGTATCTGAAAAATCCTATGTTAGTATTATTCTTGGGGCTTATGGTAGTAAATACAAATTTTCAAAAGTTATATTTTAACTTGACAGCTCAAATTTTACCATTGGTAAAAACACTTTTTTTCCCTTTAAGTGACAGGCTCACTTTATTCGTTTTTGAGAAACTATCTCCCAAATATGTCCATCAGTCATTCTTTCAAGTAAAAATGGTATTCCGATATTTAAAAAAATCTAGTTTATTTAGCATCTCAAATGACTGCCTAAATGGTTTTCTCAAGCTAACCAATGGTACTTTGGTATACAGTAGAAGTGCTTTGTGGAAATTTTTAATAGGTGTACTCAAGGGTTGAAACTTAACAGAAGAAACTTTTACTGCTTCATCAAGAATATTCTAAGTGTAAATGGCATGTGCCTGGTGTTGGAGAATACCATGATATCCAGTACTGCCTGGTGCCACCGCCTTGATTCAGGTGATGGCACACCAGAGGCTTTACCCCTCATTGCTTTGCCACCATGAGGAAAAAAGGTGCAAAAATGAAAAAGACAATTAATGTTAGTAGTATTATGAAAACAGTCTGACCCTAGGGACCCCACGACAGGGTCTCAGGAATCTCCCATGGTCCATGAGCCACATTTTGGGAACTACTGGCCTTCTACCTTTATCCACAAGCTCTGGCTATGCAAACACCTTCTCACATGTAATTCGTACAGATCACAAAACACCAAAAGTTGTTAGAATTTTTTTGCTATCCAAAATTTCAGATTTAAAAATTATATGCAGCCAGGTGTGGTGACTCATGCCTGTACTTTGGGAGGCCGAGGCAGGTGGATCACGAGGTTAGGAGTTTGAGACCAGCCTGGCCAACATAGTGAAACCCTGTCTCAAAAAAAAAAAAAAAAAAAAAAAAAGGCAAAAAATGACTTGTATTCCATGCCTAAAGAAATGCTTGTTTTTCCCTTAATGGAAATATATTGAAACAGAACTCAATTTGTATCCTTATCTAAAAAAAAAATTAGTCTAACATTATAATGTTTGCAATAATTCTCTTTCATATTTCCACATATTTTAAAGGAAAAAAACCAAAGATGTATTCTAAGCTTAGTAACAGAATAGGTATCTTATCAAATACAAATTTAATACATTAAATTTAACCATTTATGTACAAGGTACAAGTAGTAAATAAAATAGTTACTTAAGGCTGGGCTCAGTGGCTCACACCTGTAATCCCAACACTTTGGGAGGCTGAGGCAGGAAGACTGCTTGAGCCTAGTAGTTCAAAAGACCTATCTAAGCAACATAGGGAGACCCCCATCTCCACAAAAATATCAAAATAATGCAAAATATATTGCATTATCACAAAATATTTCATGGAAAGAACATATATAAAATACACTACATGTTAATACTTTATGTTTTACCAAAACTAGTACAATGAAAAAATGATTACTTCCATCAGAGATACAAAATCTGCTGACTGAGCAAATTCATACACAAGAAAGGTATTAGTCTTCAAGGCAGTAAAGATAATCTGGAGTAATTTTGTTTTCAAATACATCTTATTGCCTAGGACAGATAAGAAAGGATTTATGGGGAAAGTCGGGGGTCAAAAAGAAAGAAGACATTAAAGGTTTTGATGGCAATATGCATTAAATTTTTCCTATGAATTATCTTCTAAGATGGGTCCTCACATTATAGTTTCAAAAGCATGCACATTTTATCATGATTTGAGCATACAACCAGCAACATACTATGGCTCCTGTGTTAAACACTGCAGCCGGAAAGAGCCCTATACTGGCTGTAACAAACATAACGGAAGGGAAAAAATTAGGCAACTGGTTTACTCAGACAAAGCCAATAGGTATAAGCTGGATAAAGTGGTTTATGCATTTTTATTTCGCCAAGGGACTCAGTTACACAAAAAAATTATAATGCAGTTTTGAAGATATCTTTGTATCACAGTCCAAGACTGCTTCAGAACTTGTACAAAATAAATCTCCTGAAAAACTTGCAAAAATCTGTGTTAACATGCTGGCTGAAATTATCATTTCATAAGAAAAATGCTACTGAATATCTACCCTCTCAGGATATGTGCTCATAAAACTTAATAAAGCCTAGGTATTTGCCCCAAATAATTGAAAGCAGGGACTCAAACATACTTGTACACCAATTTTCACAATGGCTTGAATAATGGGTTGTGAATAACGGGATGGGTTGGGTGGAAGCAACCCAAGTGTTGTATCGGTGAATGAAATAAAATGTAATACAGCCATTCCCATCAAATTCAGCCTTAAAAAAGAAGAAAATTCTGATACATGCTACAACATAAATGAACTTCAAAAACATGATGACCTGTGAAATAAACCAGAGACAAAACAACAAATATTGTTATAATTCTACTTTTGTGACGGACCTAAATTAGGCAAATTCAGAGGAAGAGAAAGCAGAATAGCAGATACCAGAACTGGAGAGAAGGGCAACGGGGAATTTTTGTTTAATGCATACAGAGTCTCTGTTTGGGATGATGGAAAAGGTCTGGAAATGGATAGTGCTGATGGTTGCACAGAACATAAGTGAACGTATTTAATGCTACTGAACTGTATACTTAGAAACAGTTCAATGGTAAATTTTAAATTGTATGTTATGTATATTTTACAATAACAATTTTTATAAAACTTTAGGAAATTTTTTAAACTACTCTTAACCTGTAACAGAACTGGTTTTTACTGTATCCGTTTCATTAAAAGGTTATTCTCTGCCATTTAATGCTGATGATAGCTTTAGAAATGATTCTAGAAACAAAATCTTTTAAAAGTATCCATACAATTCCAAAATCTAGACTTCAAGAAGAAAATCTCCAATGACTTAAAAAAATAAATGCTACAGATTGACATTTAGTTATTTCCAGGGGGCTAACTAACCTCTCCTAGCGACAAATCCAATTCTGTGGACAAGCAAACAGAAGCCTAACAGTTTAAATCACAGTTCATCCATTACTACTATCAGGACAAACTACAGTTTCTGTCTGGGATGATGAAAAAGTTGAAAAAGGAAAGTCTCTTGAGTCCCAGAGCAAGGAGGGATTTCTAAGACACATTGACTTTCAGTAGCAAATCTCCAACGCCCCCGGGGGGCACACTTCTACCTGCATATGCTACGGTCACCTCAAAATAAACACATCTGTTTTTTTTTTTTTGAGACGGAGTCTTGCTCTGTCACCCAGGCTGGAGTGCAGTGGTGCGATCTCGGCTCACTGCAACCTCCGCCTCCTGGGTTCAAGAGATTCTCCTGCCTCAGCCTCCTGAGTAGCTGGGACTACAGGTGAGTGCCACCATGCCCGGCTAATTTTTTGTGTTTTTAGTAGAGACAGGGTTTCACCATGTTAACCAGGATGGTCTCAATTTCCTGACCTCATGATCTGCCACCTTGGCCTCCCAAAGTGCTGGGTGGCGTGAGCCACCGTGCCCAGCCAATTCAACACATCTAAAAAGCCAACCAATCTCTCCATCATCCTGCGGTATCTAATGTCTGTTACAAGCTCCAACTAGAATAAATGCCTCTGGTCACTGTTCCATCCTCTCTTATGTATCACCACATCATGATGACTCTGCTAGGTAATGGCATTCCATGATAAAGACTCAGCCGCTACCACCCACCAAGAATTGCCTAATAGGGAGACAAAAGAAGTAAACAAGTTACCATATTAAGCCATGGCACAGACAGGTGTAGGAACTCAGTCAGCATGGAGGCCTATGTGACAGTGTGACCTGCTGGGAGATCACAAAGTAGTCAAGCAGTTCGGTTGGGCTAGAGGAGAGAGCAAGAGTGAGCATGAGTGCAAGAGACAGAAAGAAAAAGCAAGAGCTAGAGCGTATTTCCACAAAGGTATCTGTGACAGATGGAGTATGTGGTGGGGGTGGGGGTGGAGTGGGGGGAGAGGAGGACAGAGAACCAAAGGAAGAAAGGCCAGTTCATACAGGGATACCAAACCTGGGTATCTGGCTGTATTTGTTGTCTTCACTGGTATTTCCTTGACACACTGTGTCTTCTCTCCCAACACTATGGAATTTGCTCTCCCCAAGACCATCAACAATCTTATTTTTGCTTAATCTAATAATACTTCAGTCAATATCTTACTTGATATCCCCCCGCTTGCAGGAGCTGTCAACTGCAGCCACTTTCTTTTCCTGAAACAATTGTAACCCAACTCCCATGACATCCTACTGGATTTCTTCCCTGCTCTCTGCGTCTAACCTCCTTTTCCTCTGCCCATCAGGGTTCTGTCATCAGTTCTTTTTACTTCTTACTCCACACCTCATCTCTGGGCAATACTGTCTACTCTCATGTCTTTGGTTATCAGCTATATAGGCTGATGATTTCCTCTTCCAAGCAATCTTTTATTGAGTAATGTACCTAGCACTGTCCTAAGTGCTTCCCGTTATGATACCCATCTTGTACAGATGAAAAAACTGAAATACAGTTGGGTGAATTAACCTGTTTATTTTACTCCAGTCACTGTGTTTCGTTTGTATAATTTACTCTATCACAAAGAAATTTTAAAAAATTTAAATGAAAAATTGTTAGGAAGAAGAAAGTTGAAGACCTATATATCACAAAACCACCTGTATTAAAAATGGGACTATTTCACATTTCTGTGTGATCTGAGTTTTAAAAATAACCCTAAAAACTTTTTTAATGGAACATAGGATTCTGGTGGACACATTAGCAAAAGAGACAAAAAGGTGTTTGTGATGCCTGATCTGGCTATATTTTTCACTTATACTAAATACCAAAAGATTGTGTTCTTCAGTTAGATACAGAATTTAACAAATAATACTACAGAACAAGTTTTATAGTAGAATTTACTTTTCAAAGAGCCCAATTTAAATACAATGGTTTTCATAAACTTTTTTTTTTTTTTTGAGACAAGGTCTCACTCTGTCACCCAGGCTGGAGTGCAGTGGCATGATCACACCTCACTGCAGCCTTGACCTCCTTGGGCTCAAGTGATCCTCCCACCTCACCCTCCCAAGTAGCTGGGGCCATAGGTGCATGCCACCACACCAGGCTAATTTTTTTGTTTGTAATTTTTGTAGAGATAGGGTTTCACCATATTGCCCAGGCTGGTCTTGAACTCCTAGGCTCAAGTGATCCTTCAGCCTTGGCCTCCCAATGTGGTGGGATTACAGGCAGGAACCATGCCTGGCATTCTTAAACTTCTGACATTGTTTTTCACACAGAAAACAGTCACAAACTCCCACACCCTATTCACTTGAAAAGACAATTTAAAAACATTTAAGAAGCTACTGTAACAACACATTTCTAGAAAGCTTAATTGCAGATGGAATGGGACAAATGTTAAAGGGTAGACATTCCCCCATCCCCAGTCCCTCTCTCAGTGTGCCCTTCCTTATATGACGCTACCTTAAGTCTACTGGATGGTCATTATATTTAGTAATATAAATGGAATCTTAATTACTAACACCTTAAACTCATTCAAAAAAAAAAAAAAAAAGAGAGAGAGAGAGAAAGATCCAAACTTACATGAGGTCAGTTTGATCCAGAACAATTTTCATAAACTTTAATTCATTAAATCCAAAATAATAAGGTTTTACTAGATTAATAATTGAAAAACTATACAATCCAGTCAATTATTTAGTTGGGAAAAACAAGCATAACACACTAAAAAGGAGCTTATGGCAAAAACAGTTCCAATTCAGTTAAATGAATTTGTTATCCAACAGACCTGATGTATTCAGAGAAAAATTTTCCTGTGGGTTATGAAACACTAAAGAGCATCTGTTTCTTGAGCACCTCTAAGAAGTTTAGCTTGGTAGAGAGAAAAGAGAGCAGAGGCGAAAAAACAAATCCTAAAAGAATAAAGGTCATGATCTAAACCCTCCAGGAACAGGGCACAGGTACACAGGAATATCAACAGGAGAAGCGTCGCTTGTCTTATGGAAGAGTGGAATTCCAGAGAGACTAACTGCAAGGTCAGCTTCTGCTTACAGAGGTGTTAAATTATGGTGTAGTTGAAGTCAAGGTTTGTCAGCAGGATTTGATTTGCTGAAATGTTAATGTTACCTGAAAACATTACTTTTATTCACTAGTAGAGTAAAAATCATAAGAGTGATATAATATTTTTGGGAAATTAATCAGGCAGAAATATTCAGTGTAGATAAAGTGGGCAGAAGAGACTAGAATCAAGGAGAACAAGTAAGATTCTTATGATAATCTAGACACGAGGTGATAAAGTCTAGGTTAGTAAGAAGTGGACAGAGGAGGTGCTATAGTCACAAACTATATTTTGAAAGAATGAATGGGACCTCTCTTTGTCCAGTGTGTCTATGTCCGATGACACACTCACTGGATAGAGAATGAAAGCAGGGCAAAAGTCAAAATTTCAATGGGTTATGACGAAGTCAAACCTAGACCTACCTACCTTGCCTACTAACAGTGGTGGATATCTGGGCACCAAAATCCCAATTTAGGCACTCATATATGTAACAGAGGCAGTCAGAAGTCACAACTTGAGGCAGAACCCTTGACACAGATCACTACTACCTGGCCTAAAGCTTACGTAACAGCAAGCCCAAACAGCACCACTGATCAGCAATATCCAGGCACTCTACCATCCTAATATGGAACTGAAGTACTCAGCTGTCTTTTCACTTTAAAACATGTATCCCATTTTTTCCTCCTTCAAACCTCATCTCCCAGAGCCTCCACTCTATACTGGACTGGATTCTCTCTTTGATAGTAAAACATTTCCTCTCAGTACTCAATCTTTGGTTTCATTCTCCTGAACAGCTGCCTCTGTTATAAGGAAATAAGGAGTCACTACAGGGAGAGATGAGAGCTGAGAAAAGATCATTTCAGGGATACAACAAGAAACAGTTAAATGCTGAGTACGTGTGCTGAGCAAACTGGGGCAGCAAGATACAAGAAAGCTGCCCAAGGTTAAATGGACAGAAAGTGACAGAAACAGAATGTGAGTAGGTACGGCTCCAACAGTCCATGCTTTTATTACACTACATTACCCCTCTCAACATCAGCAGAAGAACATGAGGGCTGAGAGTAGGCTATTTGATTTAACAGAGATTACACGTGATCTTCTACAGCAGTTTCAACAGAATTGCGGGTAAAGAGAAAGTGGGAATAGTGAGTTTATGTAATTTTCTACAGAAGCTGAACAGAAGATAGGAGAGAAATGGAATGGCAATGTGAAAGGTCAACAGAGTGACTTTGTTTATGGGTTTTTAAGGATGGTGGGGGGTGGGGGGACTTCTTCATTCTGAAGACAGGAAAAATAGACATTTGTAGAGAGGAAAAGATAAATGATAACCAGAGGAGGAGGAAAATGACTATGCAGGCAAGATTCTACAGAAAACAAAAAGACAGGATTAGCTTTAGAAAGGAGAAATAACACCTTCTCTACTGAGGCCAGAAAGGTTGGATAAGCAATAACAAGCTGAAGCAGAGGATGAGGTTTTATGAATGTACTCATGCCAGCAGGTCTCAATCATCCCCATATAACAAGATGCAGAGTTAGTTATTCGGTATGATGTGAAGAAGCTATGTTCAGTAGGTTCAAAGAAAAGAGAAGACTGGAAAGTATCCTAAGCTGAAATGTCCTTAAATTCAAGAATTGGTTTTATGAAATAATCACCTACTTTAGTAAAATTAATAAGATAGAAATTCTCTATATTGAGTTAACATATATAAAAAGGACGCCTGTAATCCCAGCACCCCATCTCTACAAAAAAATTAGCCAGGCATGGTGGCCGGCACCTGTAATCCCAGCTACTCAGGAGGCTAAGGCAGGAGAATCGCTTGAACTTGGGAGGCAGAGGTTACAGTGAGTCAAGACCGCACCACTGCACTCCAGCATGGGCAACAAAGGGAGACTCCATCTCAAAAAAAAAAAAAAAAAAAAGACACACCTAAATTCCTTTCAAAGAATAATGACTACCTAAGCACCGTGGAAATGAGCCAAGATGCCAAAGAAAGACATCAAGAGTTAGGCAAGGTAAACTACGGAATGTTTCTCAGAAGACTGGTCGAAAAAAAAAAAGGATGTATTTTAAGCACAAAAAAATGGCACATATAATGGTATGAAGTTGGAAATGTCCCAAATTAGGCCAGCTTGAGAGGGAGCAACACCTAAGACAATAAAGAGGACGAGGCTAATGAAACATGCAGAACAGACAGAAGTGCCTTGTGATACAGAAAGTTAAGGACACAGCCTCTGCAGCAAATCCTGACTCTGTCCTTTGCAAACCATGTGACCTTGGTTAAGTTAGCCTCTTTAGTGTTCAATGTTCTCACCTGTAAAATGAGGGTGATGATATGTATCTTACAAGGTTAAGCTCTCAATGAATGTTACTTTTTTTTTTTTTGAGATGCAGTCTCGTGCTGTTGCCCAGGCTAGAGTGCACCAGCGTGATCTCGGCTCACTGCAACCTCTGCCTCCCTGGTTCAAGCGATTCTCCTGCCTCAGCCTCCCAAGTAACTGCAATTACAGGCACCTGCCACCATGCCTGGTTAATTATTTTAGTAGAGATGGGGTTTCACCATGTTGCTCAGGTTGGTTTTAAACTCCTGACCTCAAGTAATCCACCCACCTTGGCCTCCCAAAAGTACTGGGATTACAGGCATAAGCTACTGCCCCCAGCCTCAATGAATGTGATCTGGTAGGCAGAGTGTTAATAACAAGTTACGTTACTATGGTCATGGGACTCACTATAAATTCTTCAACCAAGGAATAAGTCAATGAGAAGAGTAAGGAAAATTATTTTAATAATTCTACAGGGGAGACTGACTTCAGAATCTGTGCAGGATTCTAGTTACAGCATGTTAAACACGGCTACCACTCATCAACTCAATATAAAAGGCAATTTGTTGTGCAACAGTCATGTAATACAAGTGCCACAACCCTTTGAAAAAGACTTTGTTGCTGTTTTTCCCTGATGTTATAAATACATGTTTACACTAAGGTCGTATTTAAATTCCAAGTTCCCCCTTGGCCTCATCTATCCTCATTTGGAAAGCAGGCCAACTTCTTTAAAGGAGGTCAGCATTAAAGTCCTTTGATTATACTAAAGATTTATGGCAAAAAAAGAAAAAAAAAGATTTAGTGACTCAGCGGGAACAGAAATGGTTAAGACAAAGGTAGTCATGGCTGGGCTAATGTCTTAAAGCAAACATAAAGATGCCAAGAGGCAAACATCTACAAAACTTTAGTGTCGATAAAGAAAATTCTTAGTGTTTCCCAAGCAGATTCTACAAAACAAAAGTTCCTTCAGCAACTTAAAAGCAGTGATGGACAAGTAGGTTTGGTAAGTACTTAGCTAAGCACAATTAATTTCACTACTTGACTTTTTTCTGGCTTAAATAGAGAGCTTCATGAAGCTCATAATATATTTTTCCACGAAAGTTATCCTTTTCCTCTTTTTTCTTATAGCGCTTAACAGGTCTTATGTCCCATAGCACATACTTTGGAAGCTCTTTTTTTTTTTTTTTTTTTTTTTGACACAGAGTCTCACTCTGTCACCCAGGCTGGAGTGCAGTGGCACAATCTCGGCTCACTGCCACCTCTGCCTCCCAGGTTTAAGAGATTCTCCTGCCTCAACCTCCTGATTAATTTTTTTGTATTTTTAGTAGAAATGGGGTTTAGTAAAAATGTTGCCCAGGCTACTCTCAAACTCTTGATGTCGAGTAATATGCCCACCTCGGCCTCCCAAAGTGTTGGGATTACAGGCCTCTTTATTCAAAAACTACATGTAAATAACAACCACAATAACAGCAAATATTTGTTAAATATTCATTATGTGCCCAGTGCCATGATATGAAACTTTATCACCCTCTGAGATAGGTAACTTTTATTATCCCTAATTTATATATGAGGAAATAGATGAACAGAGACAGGAGAAACCTGTTCAGTGGTGTCTCTCTGTGCAAAATCTCTCCAGGGAGCAGACACTCAGCTGTCTGGAGAAGATTCTTCTGGCCTTAGCAACAACAATATTTAATATCCTTGTTTTTCAAAAGCATATATAAAGCATCAATGACTAAGGTCTTTGATCTTTAGCTTCCCTTTTGCTTCTCTAAAAAGACTGACATCAAATAATGTCTTGGAGTTTTCATCTAAGTTTTCACTTGGAGTCCTGCTGTCCTGTCCAGGACTCCAGGAGGGGAAAAAACACCAACAGAAACTGAAATAAAAATGAGATGCCCTGGGTGATTTATGAATTTTCTAATTAATCCTAACAAAATTGGGACATTCATAAAATGAATATCAAAATTTTAAAGTCACATATTGGAAAAGATTATTGTTACTTTGTGGCTATAAAGGGTGCTGGACTCTACCCTCCAGCTGGTGATTTCTGCCAAACCTGAGAATGTTTTCAGAGGAAATTTGAAAACTAGCAGGAGTCAAATTCTTGGTTAGAGTTTAAATCACAGTATTTTGAAAGTGTGGGTTTTAAAGATTTTTCCAACTTCTGTTTTCCCCTATGGGGGCGGGGCACAAACACCCAAACAAAAGTTACCTGAACTTCTGTACAAAATAAACATGAGAAATAAGGGAAGTAATCCTTTAAAAACTATCCAAGTAGCCAGACAAAGCTTATCTGAAAGGCCTGTGAGACCAAGAAATATAACTGCTGCCATAATAACAGGAGCAATAATAATGGCGAATACTTTGGGGGCTCTTACTTCGCTGCCAGATATTGTACAAGCTGTTTACATTTTTCTCATTTCATCTTTTCAACATCTCCCTAAGGAACATACTTTTACTATCGGCTCTAGAGATGAGGATACTAAAGCAGAGAGAGATTAACTGATTAGATTAACTGATTTGGCCAAGGTCACAGAGCTTCACAGCTTCAAGGAAGAAGAACTAGCATTCCAACCCAGGCAGTCTGGTTCTAGATCCAAAGGTCATGCTCTAAACTGTTTTACAACACTCCCTATCTCAACTTGGCTTGTGCCCCCAGCCTCAGCTGGGATCATTAAGTTGTATCATGAATCAAAATGCACCCGCCAAGAGCTAATGGTAAACACCGTAAGTGAACCATTTTCCAGACTGCCCCATAAAAACAAGTTTCAAAGAATTTTTTTTTTTTTTTTTTTTTTTTTTTTTTACAAGTATCACACAGTCGCCCAGGCTGGTGTGCAAAGGGGCCATCTTGGCTCACTGCACCCTCCAACTCCCGGGTGCAAGTGATTCTCCTGCCTCAGCCTCCCAAGAAGCTGGGACTACAGGTACACACCTAGCTAATGTTTGTATTTTTAGTAGAGATGGGGTTTCGCCATGTTGACCAGGCTGGTTTTGAATTCCTGACCTCAAGTGATCTGCCTTTCTCGGCCTCCCAAAGTGTTGAGATTACAGGTATGAGCCATCATGCCCAGCCTAAGTCTCAAAGAATTTAAAAGGATTGATATTATACAAAATATGCTCTTCAACTACAGTGGAATTAAATTAGAAATCACCCAAAGGAAAATCTGTGAAATCCCCAAATATGTGGAAATTAAACACACTTCTAAATAACTCATGGGTCAAATAAGAGATCACATGGAAAATTAGAAAATATCTTGAATTGAATGAGTATGAAAACAAAACATATCAAAATATGTAGAAGACAGCTAAAGCAATGTTCATAGAAGCAAATTTACAGTATTAAATGACTGTATTGGAAGATGAAAAAAGGTTTAAAAATCAACTAAGTTTTCACCTTAAACTGGAAAAAAAGAGCAAATTAAACTCAAAGCAAACAGAAGGAAGGAAGGAATACAGAGCAGAAATCAATGAGACTGAAAACTACAAAATTCCTTTCTGCAGAAATCAATCAGCTAGTTCTAAAATTTGAAAATGAAAGCAAAGGAAGTAGAACAGCTAAAGTAATTTTGGGGGAAAAAGTTGGAGGATTCACATTAACTGATTTAAAGACTACTATAAAATATAAAACTACAGTATTTATAGTGCGAATTAGTGAAAAATACACATACTGTTCAACGGAACACAGATTCCAAAAATTCTTAAATTTATAACCAATGAATTTCTAACAAAAGTGTTAAGAGGAAAAAAACATTTTTTCTTTGTTTCAGAGATGGATTCTTGCTCTGTTGCTCAAACTGGGGTGCAGTGGCATGATCACTGCTCACTGCAAGTTCAAACTCCTGGGCTCAAGCGATCATCTGCCTCAGCATCCTGAGTTGCTGGGACTACAGGTGTGTGCCACCACTCCTGGCTAAGATTTTTCATTTTTATTTTTTGTAGAGACGGGGGTCTCCCTATGTTGCCCAGGCTGGTCTTGAGCTCCTGGGCTCAAGTGATCTTCCTGGCTCAGCCTCCCAAAGTTCTAGCAGTAGAGGCATGAGTTACTGGGCCCAGACTAGGAATAGTCTTTTCAACAAATAGTGTTTGAACAACTGGATGTATGTATGCAAAACAAACAACCTCACACTGTATGCAAAAACAGATCATAAGCTTAAATGTGAAAGTGAAATCCATAAAGCTTCAATAAAAATTGCTCTTTGGCCGGGCATGGTGGCTCACAACTGTAATCCCAGTACTCTGGGAGGCCAAAGCAGGCGAATCACTTGATGTCAGGAGTTCAAGACCAGCCTGGCCGACGTTGTAAAACCCCGTCTCTACTAAAAATACAAAAATTAGCTGGCATGGTGGCACACACCTGCAGTCCCAGCTACTCTGGAGGCTGAGGCAGGGGAACTGCTTGAACCCGGGAGGCAGGGTTGCAGTGAGCTGAGATTGCACCACTGCACTCCAGCCTGGGTGACAGAGGGAGACTCTGTCTCAAAAAAACAAACAAAACAACCCTGTTCTTTGAAAGAGACTGTCAAGAAAATGAAAACACAAGACACAGACTGAGAGAAAATTCTGCAAAATACGGATTAAAGGCCAGGTGTGGTGGCTCACACCTGTAATCCCAGCACTTTGGGAGGCCAAGGTGGGTGGGTCACCTGAGGTCAGGAGTTCAAGACCAGCCTGGCCAAGATGGTGAAACCCCGTCTTTATAAAAAAAAGGAAGAAGGGACAAAAAAAAAAAACAAAAAAACTGAGGCTGGTTGTAGTGGCTCACGCGGGTAATCCCAGCATTTTGGGAGGCCGAGGCAGGTAGACCATGGGGTCAGGAGTTTGAGACCAGCCTGGCCAAGATGGTGAAACCCCATCTCTACTAAAAATACAAAAATTAGCTGGATGCGGTGTCAGGCACCTGTAATCCCAGCTACTAGGGAGGCTGAGGCAGAAGAATCACTTGAACCCAGGAGGTGGAGGTTGCAGTGAGCTGAGATCACACCACTGCACTCTAGCCTGGTGACAGAGCAAGACTATCTCAATAAAATAAAATAAAACCAAACAACAACAACAAAAACCCCCAAAAACAGTTTGGCGTTTTATACGAAATTAAATATGCTCATACCATACGACCCAAGAGAAATAAAAACGTATGTCCCCACAAAGTCCTGAATGTGAATGTTTATAAGCAGCTTTATTCAGAATTGCCAAAAGCTGGAAACCCACGTGGATCCACTGATGAATGGTTAAACAAACTGCGGTACCCTTATGCAATGTAGTACTAACTATTCAGCAATAAAAAGGTATGAACTACTGATAAATGCAACATGGATGAATTTCAAATGAACGATGCTAAGTAAAAGAAACCAAACTCGGTCGGGCACAGTGGCTCACGCCTGTAATCCCAGTACTTTGGGAGGCTGAGGCGGGCTGATCACCTGAAGTCAGGAGTTCAAGACCAGCCTGGTCAACATGGTAAAATCCCCATCTCTACTAAAAATATAGAAGAAAAAAAAAGCCAGGTGTGGTAGCGGGCACCTCCCAGCTGCTTGGAAGGCTGAGGTAGGAGAATCATTTGAACCCGGGAGGCGGAGGTTGCAATGAGCCGAGATTGTGCCACCGCATTCCAGCCTGAGTTACAAAGTGAGACTCTGTTGTTTTAGAGAGGAAAAAAAAAAAAAAAAAAAAAAAGCCATACTCAAAAGATTACAAACATGATCCCATTTAAATGACATTCTGTAAAAAGGTAAAAAAGGAGAAAAAACAGTTCTGTTTCCAGGGGCAGGGGTGAGAGGAGGGACTGACTATAAAAGGGCATGAGGAAACTTTTTGGGGTGATAGAAAAGTACTAATTCTTTAATGTGGTGACTGGTGTGTGCACTTTCAAAATTCACTGAACTGCAGCCCTTAGAGTAAATTTTGGCTGGGCGCTATGGCTCACACCTGTAATCCCAGCACTTTGGGAGGCTGAGGTGGGTTGATTACCTGAGGTCAGGAGTTTGAGACCAGCCTGGCCAACATGGCGAAACCCTATCTCTACTAAAAATACAAAAATTAGCTGGGCGTGGTGGTGCGCGCCTGTAATCCCAGCTACTAGGGAGGCTGAGGCAGGAGAATAACTTGAACCTGGGAGATGGAGGTTGCAATGGGCCGAGATCACGCCATTGCACTCCAGCCTGGGCAAGAAAAGCGAAACTCCGTCTCTAAATAAATAAATAAATTTCACTGTTCACAAATTACACCTTTAAAAATCTGACTAGTATCCCAGTCAAAAGTAAGATGGTGGCTGGTACTGGAGTGAAAGTCATGGTAGTTGTGAGAAGTCATCTGGTCTTAGATACATTAATATTTGGAAGAGGCACCTACAGGATTTCCTGATAGACTGAACATAGAGCATGAGAGAAAGAGAAGCCAAAGATGACTACTATGTTTTTGGACCAAGCAACTGGAAGAATGAAACATCATCAGCTGAAATGAGAGGACAGATGGAGATGAGAGGGGGTTGCGGGGTATATGTGTGTATGTTGGGGAGGGAATGGGTGATGAGGAATTTAGGTCTAAGCTTCGTCTGATATAAAACAGAAATAATCCCATTTCTTATCTCAGCTTTTTTGGGGTGGGGCGTAAACATCACTGCATTCCTTCATTTCAGTTAGAAGTCCCATCAGGCAGACTTCGTTATGACCCTAGAAGGAAGCCCGGCCATCATATAGTTCTGCTTACTATAGTTTGATGGGTATGGTGGTTAATTTTATGTATCAACTTGACTGAGCTAAGAAATGCCCAGCTATCTGGTTTTACATTATTTCTGTTTACTGCCTATTTCTGTGTGTGAGAGTGTTTCTGGAGGGGATCAGCACTGAAGTGGAAACTGAGTTCAGCAGATGATCCTCCCCAGCGTGGGTGGGCATCATCCAATCCACTGAGGGCACATTCAAAGGCGGAGGAAGGGCACATTCACTCTCTCTCTGCTTGAGCTGAAACATTCCTTGGACATCCTCACTCCTGATTCTTGGACTTTCAGACTCAGATCAGGACTTACACCACTGGCTCTCCTGGCTCTCAGGCCTTTGGACTTGGGACTGAATTTCACCACTGGCTTTCCTGGTTCTTTAGCTTGCAGATGGTGGGGCTTTGCAGCCTCTATCACCACCCAAGCCTATTCGTCTACAAATCTCCTCTTATATACATATCATATATACCCTACTGGTTCTGTTTATCTGGAAAACCCTAATATAATGGGTCCCCCAGCACTGACCCCAAACTAAGCATGTTTCCTTTTACAAAAGGAGAAAATGTCCACTCTTCATAGCTCCTTTAATCAGGTCCCATTCAAATTCTAAAAGAAATTTCTCCAAATTTCTATTTCTGTATTTCACTGTTTACGCCACTGCTTATGTGAAGGAGAGGTTAGATACCTTGGGAATTCATGTCTCAGCCACTTTTATCTCTAATACGGCTTTTCCTTCCTACTGTGGAGTTTGTCATTTCCACTAATAGCTGTGTGCTTAATAAAAACAAAACATGAATCGCTTCTCTTCTCCCACCTCTTTAAGACCTCTGTTCCCCTGTAATTCTGTGGTTTCTAATCCTTTTCGCAGAGGCTCTCCATTCTCTCCTTTACGTTGTTATTTTAATCTGGGAGTTGAGAGAAATAATCTGATAATCAACACCCCCTCACCCCACTACCACCAAAGAAGTCACTACGAATTCCCATTGAAAGCCTTTTGTTCTAAAGGGAGAGCCAGTCCTGTTCCTACTGCAGTACTGTCACCTAGAAACCAAAATTCTCAGCTGACATAACATTTCAGGGCTAATATAATTCCTAGGAAACTACTCAGCACAGTTCGAAACATAAAAAACCAGCTGCAGCTCTCGCCTTTATATTACCAATCTGAAATCTCAAACTGTACATTCATAATAGCAATTGTAACTGCTTATTTTTATTGAGCTTTTCATATATGTGGGGTACTGTGCTAAATAAGTGCTTTAACTAAATCAGCTCACTTAATAAAATAACCCTGTGACAAAATTATCATTATCATTATTTTTTGAGATGGAGTCTCACTCTGTCATCAGGCTGGAGTGCAGTGGCGCGATCTCAGCTCACTGCAATGTCTGACTCCTTGGTTCAAGCAATTGTCCTGCCTCAGCCCCCCGAGTAGCTGGGATTACAGGCACACACCACCACATCCAGCTAATTTTTTTCTTTTGGAAAGATGGGGTTTCACCATGTTGGCTAGGATGGTCTCAATCTCCTGACCTTGTGATCCACTCACCTCGGAAACACAGGACACCTTAGAGCTAAACGAGAAGCAATACTTAGGCTGTGCACCATGGAGTATGACATTCAGTTAATCCCCCAAGAATTATGAGAGATTGGTTTTGCCTTATATTATTTCTGATTATTAAAAAAAAACAGAAAAATACAGGTGTGCCACCTCTTAAAGAAAATGAGCTATTTGGAATGAGTGAAATTCTTTTTATTTTACCTGGAAATCCTTATATCCAAGGAAGGAACTCAAGGTTGCCCTCACAGCAGGTTCAAAGCCCACTATACCATACAGGCGGCCTGTTTCCATACTGTAGCTTAATATAAGAGATTTGAGTTGAACAGGAAGACTCTTTAAAAGCAGCCCGTGTGTTAGACAAATGTTTTACTGAGCACTTCCAAAGTAGAAGAGACTATTTTAGGCACTATATCAGCATTATGGGGATCTGGTGATAACTTACTGCTTCTGAGTCAAGATTACAATCTAAGTAATAAGATACGCATAAAATAACTTTAAATGCACTACAAAGAAATCTAAATTTCAATAAAGGAACATAAGAGCTATAGGAGTTCAGAGGAAGAAAGACTGCTTCCAACGGAGGAGGTCAAATTAGCCTCTTCTGAAGAGGTAAAATTTGAATTAATTCTTGAAGAATCTGAAAGTGTGAAATCCATCAGAAAGAATAAGATTCAGAAGCAAATGGTACAACAGGAACGATGGCATAATGACAAAGAAGTGTGGGCCATGTGTTAAGTATTGGAGCTTACTTGGAGCATGGGTACCAGAAAGGGAATAGAGGAAAACAGGGTTGGCCAGAGAGGTTAAATCTGACTCAGGCCTTAAAAAGGAGAGAGCCAGATAGAAAACTAATGTAATATTCCAGGGAGAATGTCTGAGTCAAGGAAGATACCAGAAACATTTTAAGAAGTAGAATGGACAGCATCTGGGAATGACTAGTATAAAGAGCAAGAGACAGGCAGGAATGAAGCTGTGTAAATGAGAGGATGGTAATAGATTAATAAAAACATGAAACAAGCTAGGTGCAGTGGCTCATGCCTGTAATTCCAGCCCTCTGGGAAGCTGAAGTGGGAGGGTCACTTGAGGCCAGGAGTTGGAGACCAGCCTGGGCAACATAGTGAGACTCTATCTCTACCCCACCCCCCAAAAAAAAGGAAAAAGAGAAAGAAACAAAGGAATAAAAACAGATGCATATAAGTAGGGAGAAAAAAACAGAGTTGCTGAGTTTTAAAATGTGTATGAGAGAGAGAGTGTGTGTTGTGTGTGTGTCTGTGTGTGCTGAGCTTCAAGTGACAGGAATATTTAAGTGGTGAGATCCATTTTTAATTTATATAACTGAAGTGGGCTGCAAATGTGGGGCTACAGCTCAAAACTGAGATCTCATCTTGACATACACACATGAAGCTGACTATGAGTCTGCACAGTACTGACCTTTGAAGACTCAGAATAAACATGTAACCAGGATGACACACTTTCACATGTGTTCTACCTTAATCCTGATGAAGCAATCTTGTGAGATAAATATTACCATTTCCTGAAATTATAGTATTTGGCCTGTAAGTTCTTCCTAGTCAACGAGTTCACAGTTAGAACTAGTTTTATGTTAACCACATCTGCTGAATACAGAAAAAAGGAAACCACCACAGATGGAATTTTAAGTCTTAGTTCATAACAGACAACCGAGATAGAATGAGAATCTTTCAGTTCATTTTACTCCTTGTAGCTAGCTGCCTGACCCTTCAGCACAATCATGGGCTAACCAGTTCCAGCCAACTATGCTCCTGGTTAACAACTGGGCAATGGACTGGTAAAATGGATCAGTGGTCCATGAAGTCTGTTTGGTTGTCACCAACAGGGGTTGAAGAGCGCTGTGAGTAGGGGTGGTTGAGGGAACTCGGCCCTCTGAAGCACCCTTTGAGAGGCTGCCCAGAAGAGAGACAGAGGCCACGAACAGCTTCCATGTAAACTTATTTGGGAGGTGAGAAGCAGAGGAGTACCATGGATGCTGCCAAACAGGAGATGTTAGAAATGTTTGCTAAAACAAAGGAAGGCATTTCCTCTCCCCTATGGAGCTGATACTCCTGCAATCCTTTTTTTTTATTATTTTTTTTTAGACCGAGTCTCGCTCTGTTGCTAGGCTGGAGCACAGCAGCTCGATCTCGGCTCACTGCAACCTCCACCTCCCGGGTCAAGCTATTCCCCTGCCTCAGCCTCCCGAGTAGCTGGGACTACCGGTGCGCACCACCATGCCCGGCTAGTTTTTTTGTATTTTAGTAGAGACGGGGTTTCACTACGTTGGCCAGGATGGTCTTGATCTCCTGACTTCGTGATCCGCCTGCCTTGGCCTCCCAAAGTGCTGGGATTACAGGCGTGAGCCACCACGCCCAGCCTCCTTCTGCAATCTTACACTCATTCTCCTTTTCTTTCAGAGTGAACAGAGATCAGCTGTGCTATTTTCACCGTTAGTATCAAAACCAGTAAATGAAAGTCCTATACTACTCTAGTTTAACCAAAGCTAAAAATGACCTTTGTGTTTCCCTTTCTGTATTCTTTTCATTAACAATGATAAAACAAGTGTTCATAACTGTGTGCACACAGTAGGTAAAATGTGTCAAAACTATACAATAATCTTTCAAATGGTCACAAGAAATCTGATACATCTTATACAAACTAAGCCTCCAATTACTAACTGAAACATTTCTGAACTATTAATATTTTAGAGAAGAAAGAGAAACAGTACAAATCTATTTTATGAGAGTGAAAAATGAGGTCAGGCAGCTTAGTCTGTTGTCTGTAATATTCTCACCTCATTTTGAAACTCTTCTATATTAATCACCTTGATATTATACTTTAGCTCTCTGCATACATCATATTTGTCCTGTCAGACCACAGTCTCCTGGAAAATAGGAACCCTGTCCTTGTGCTGATGTCTAAAAATATGCTCCACAGACAGAGAGTGCATGGTAAATGTTTGTGAAATCAGTTATCACTCAGAAAGGAAGGCAGGAAAGAAGCTCTTAGCCAAATAACGTAATTCTAAACTCAGGGTGAAAAATTCATTATATTTTTGAAACCACACCTACCTTTAACCATTCTCATGATTTATGAAATAGTCTCTAAGCATGCAGCCCCTGCTGAGCAATAATTCTTTAGTTATCTCTCCTTTCAGAAATCTAGGAAAGCTTACTTGTTAGTCATAGATGTTATACATCTATGTACGTATGTTACACATATAGTTATAGATGATCAAGAATTCTGCCAATGAAGTCTAAGATCTAGCCTCTTACCCACTGTGCTCTCACTCTTACAGTAAAATGAAGGAAGTTTAACATTTTTATAGTCAGAAAACTCTTAAGAGAAAATGTTTTACTGGTTTCATTTCCTCAGCTGAAAAATTCTCTTTTCGCTCTAAAAGATCTCTTCTATGTTCATAGTATCTTGAAAAACAACATCTTTATTCCCTAACATAAAAAGCTTAATGTAAAGACAGAAATCTGTGTGGTCTCTCCAAGCCAGTATTATAGAATTTTGGCACTACATATACAAGCCCCTGCTATTTTAGGATCACAAGAAACAGCTAGCATGGGAAAATGAGAGAGGTGAACCATTCCTAACATCTTAACAGCCACTTCAAGCAACCACTTGTTCGGCAAATACCACGACCCCTTGGGAATCCTCAGATTTGGTTGATAACTTGAACTCTGGCAACTTGCCTTGCAACAGAACTGTTCTGTTTGAAATGGGCATTAGCAGCAGAAAACTCTGTAACCACATCACATTCTCCTCTGTACTTTGTATGGAATTCAAATGAATTCACATTTCAAAAATGAAGTAAGGTAGCATTTACAACAAATCCAAGCAGACCCATGTGCCGTCATTTCTGTAACTGAAGTGTGCGCTCCATTGTCTGCAAAGCTGGCCACTTACAATGCCTCTCATCTCTGCATACATCTGCTACTCCTCCCACCAAGAAGGGGAGTCCACTTCCCCTCCCCTTGAATCTGGGCTATCCTTACAACTTTCTCCAATTAAAAGACTGCTACAGAAAGCAGGCTATGCCCGTTTCAGGCCTAGATTGCAAAGGTATCTAGCAGGTTCCACTTTTGCTTTCTTGGCACCCGAAGCTGGCACGTAAGGAAGTTCAGGCTCTCCTGTTGGAAAGAGGCCCCGCAGAAGACACAAGAGAGGTTGTGGGGAGGATCACTTAGACACCTCAACCAAAAGCCAGTACCAAGGCTCTAGGCATGTGAATGAAACCATCTTGAATCCTTCAGTGCTGGTAGAGTCTGGCAGACGCCACACGGGACAAAGATAAAGCATCCCAACTGAGCCCTGCCCAACTGCAGATCCAAAGAATCATGAGCAAATATAACATTTCTGGAAGGACAAATCTTTCAAATGGTAAACAGATTAGTGGCTGCCAGGGCTTAGGGACCACAGTGAGAACGGAGGGTTAGCACCGGGAAGGCGTGGGGTACGCTGACAAAAGGGCAACCCAAGGGATTTTAGTGTTAGTTCTGTTCACTATCTTGACTGTCGTGGTGCATACAGAAACACAGGCAGGTGATAAAACCGTACACACCTTAATATGCACACATGTGTGCACACATGTGCATATACGAGTGCAGGTTAACGGGTATCTGAACAACATCAGTGGGTTGTATCAATGCTAACATCCTGGTCATGTTGTCAGAGTTTTGCAAAATGCTGCCTATTGGGAGAAACAGGCAAAGAGTACATGAGATCTCTGCATTGTTTTTTTATAACTGCATGTAAACCTATAATTATGTCAATGAAAATTTCAAAATGGTTACGTTAAGCTACTAGGTTTTGAGTTAGTCTGTTTTGCAGCAATAGATAATACATAACCGATACAGAACAGTAATATTTTAATGTAACTTGTTAGCTCAGATTTATAAGAAAAGACTAACTGGCTGTATATCTGATGTTAGTAAGTGCTAGCTATATTATTAATGTGGTGCTTATTTCTGCCTACTTTACTTGCATTTGACCAAACAGTTCTCAATCACAAGCAATAATTGTCCCTTCCACTGGCTAGACAGAAATGTGAACAGACAAAAGGCAGCTATGAAAAAGGTTAACACTGTCAAAGACATATTTTCCTCACATTTGAACAACTCTGAAATTGGAGCGCATTTTATAACTGCATTTTTTTCTTAGTGGTACAAAAATAATGTTAAATCAGTCTTCAATTAGTTGAAAAACATGATATTAAAATCTTATGTCTTCCTGAATCCAAACTGGTATTTAGCTGCATTTCACAGCATAAAAGATTTTGGAATTTTCTATAATCTCTTTTAGCACCATATTTGTACTTACTCTTTACATCATATAGCAACCTTCTATTATTATCAGATGGGAATGTGATTCCTATAAGTCAATATATAACTTCAACTACCACAATTTTTTAGGCAATTAAAAACACTCACCTAAAAAGGAAAAAACAAAAACTACAATACGGTAGAGACTGCAAACTTCCTTCCTACATTTATTCTCCCCTTCCTTTTTGGTAAAATAATCCTGATTTTTAAAATAATGCATTTCCAACCTTTCCTGCAGCTATTTTACACAAACACACATACATGTGTACATGCACACATAACTAGGGCCTAAATTCTGACAATATCACAGTGGTATAGCCTCTACTATCTAGGACTCACAATAAAGATTCCTTTATTGTAAGCAGGCCCTTCTTCCTTGAATATAGAAATGACAGATGGAACTTAACCAGCCACCTTGAACCATGGGGGAACACATTAAGAATAGTGTTTTAGTAGGCTAGAAGAAGCGTAGATCCCTGACGACAATGAGGCATGGCACTATACCAGTATACCTACTTCTAGCCACATTTTAGATGACAGAAATGAACTACTTTGTTTAAGCCACTGTTATCCTGAGTTTTTATTACATATAACTAAAACTAATCCTAACTAATACATGTGGCTTCTAACAGAGTTACATAAAATGTATTCCATGGAATCTTTAGTTTTTCAAAATATTCTTTTCTTGGGGAAGAGTGCCATAGTTCAATTAGCATCAGCAGGGAAAACACCATGTTATCTACTAAAACCTATATTCTTCAAAGTCTACAAAATCACTTCTCCACCACCATCAGAAACTCTCAAAAATAAAAAGACAAACTTACAATTCCTTCTAGGGATGCTGCATACAACGTTCCTTAGGTTATTTAGATGTTTCTGAATGTGATTTTAAATGCCCTACCCTTTCACTAATTATATATTCCAGTATTATAAACTTCTTGTAAGATCTGATACATAAGTTGACTAGTTTGCTAGATTTTAGAGAAAGAATAGGAATAAGACTTCGTTAACAATTTAAGACTGACTAGGAGAAAGGATTTCAGACCTTTTTACAATTTACACAAGAGGAAAGTATACTAAGCAGGCTGAGCGCAGCGGCTCAGACCTGTAATCCCAGCACTTTGGGGGTGGATCACCTGAGGTCAGGAAATCAAGACCAGCCTAAGCAACATGGTGAAAACCTGTCTCTACTAGAAATACAAAAAATAATTAGCCAGGCATGGTGGTGCAGGTCTGTAATCCCAGCTACTTGGGAGGCTGAGGCAGGAGAATCACTTGAATTCAGGAGGCCAAGGTTGTAGTGAGCTGAGATGGCACTACTGCACTCCAACCTGGGTGACAGAGTGAGACTAGGTCTCAAAAAAAAAAAAAAAAATGAGAGGCTGAGGCAGAAAAATTGCTTGAACCTGGGAAGCGAAGGTGGCAGTGAGCCGAGATCACGCCATTGCACTCCAACCTGGACAACAAAAGTGAAACTCCGTCTCGGAAAAAAAAAGTTAAAAAAAAATTACTAAGCAATTTAGCAAATGTCTTAAGACACTGAGATAAAAGGCACTGAACACAGTACTACCATGGTTGCTTTCTCAGAAGCAGCAGTAAGTAAAAAATTTATTAATTTAGTTTGAACATTATTAGTGGTTTAAATCAGATTATTAAAATATGCCTGTAATCCCAGCTACTTGGTAGGCTAAGGTTGAAGGTTTGCTTGAGTCCAGGAGTTCAAGGCTGCAATGAGCCGTGATTGCATCACTGCATTCCAGCCTGGGTGACAGGGTGAAAGCCTGTCTCAGGTTAAATAAACACATTAATAAAAATGTAAAAAGTTAAAAGTACCCAATTATACTCTTCTATAATCCTCATTTACTAAGGAGAAATCTGCTTCTGTCACACATAATTTTCCATACCTTTATTCCTGTAATTCATATAGCTATGGAGATTATCATTCCCAATTCCTCACTCCCTCCCTTATTAGAAGGATACACCCATGTTTACTGCTGTGTGACTGTAATGTGTCCCACTGTGGAAACAGCATATTCCCTGGGCCCATGGATACAGGGCTTGGCCATATTATTTACTTTGGCCAATAAAATTAGGAGGAAGAATTACTGTGCTGGTCCAAGCTGCAGTCTTAAAGGACACTGCATGTTTCTACTCATCCCTCTTATATTCCAGGGATTCTGCATAAGAACATGTAACCACATGCCCAGATAGCCACTGCCTCTCAGCCTACGTTCCAGAATAAAAATTTACGAAACAAACAAGCAAACTTTACAAAACAGACCTGAACCTGGCCAGAAGTTTTAAGCCCAGCCTGGCCCAGCTGAGCAAAGCCTGCATCAGTGGATCTGTACCAACCTGCAGACCCATAAGAATGAAAATAAATTGTTGGTTATAATTTACTGAGATTTTGAGGTTGTTTGTTATGCAGCAGAAAAATATTAAGAACAGCAGTGATAAAGGAGTTAGTAAACTGGGTAATTCACATGGCACATATAGTAAGTAGAAACACAATGCCTATCTACATTCTTCTCACTGATGCCCATAGGAGAATGTTTAAGATACTCTTATTTACTCTTTTGCCCTGTTACTTATTAGAATTAGCTGGATGAGACAGAGAGATACTGCCTCAGACAAAACTCAGGTTGCACTAAAAACCCAACCCTTTTATCAAGCAAGGGACTATCACCAAACAAAAATAAAACATTCTTAACTATGACAGGTATCTCTTGTACTAAAACTCAGACACCACGATTGTAACAGCTCACACTTACTAGGTAAAACAAAGAAACTGTCTTAAACAAAGCTATAAAGTGCTTTACCAAAACAAGTAAGAATAAAATGATGCAGACATATAAAGGATTCTTACGAAAGGCCAGAAAAAAAATCGGTTTCCTGAAAGATGAGCTATCTGAATTCATAAGTTATCAAATACAGGCTTGAGTGCAGTGAATGTGTATTTAGTATTTCCTTAGCAGCTCTACAGAAGGAGAGGTGTGACTTTGTAGTGGACCCATGTTGGGTATTTGTTCTGCATACATTCTTCCTTCCTCTCCTAGGAGAACCCTGATTTGGACTGTACTCACTCCCAGTGCCAGCCTATCCCAAACTGTGACCAAAAATGAGCACAAAGCCAAGGCAGATCAATCAGGGTCAAAAAGATCTGATTCGGGAACTTCTGTTTAAGCCAACCAGGGAATGCTGTTCTGGTCAGTGTGGAAGATCAAGTCCTGGCTGAAACCAGTCTTACCTGGATTTTTCAGTTCCTGTATTAGAAAAACTTCTTTATCATTTAAGCCATTTGTGATTTTTGTTCTGTAATTTGCATCCAAACATTCAACAGGTAAAATTTTTAGAGCAATCAAAGAGCATATGTGAAATTAGAATTAGAGGTATTGCCAAGGTACCTATTGGTATCTATAATAGTTACCATTCCAAGAGAGTAGTAAGACTCAAAAAACCTGACAGGGAGAGAGATCCAAGATGGCTGATTAGCAACAGCTCAGGATTGTAGCTCCCAGTGAAAGCGCAGAGAGCGAGTGGGCACTGCAATTTCAGACGAATTTCTGTTGCCCACAAACTGGGAGATTCCCAGCAGAGGAGCCACACGGGTCGCCAGCACGACTCCTTTGGCCGGTGCAGCTGTTTTGCCGGCGCCCCGGTGTGGCGTGGCACTTCTCAGTGCAGAGTATACGGGACTGGGTGCCCTTTGAGTCGGGCTCGGCTGGTCCCCTCCCTACAAGGAGAACAGCAATTGGAAGCGCTGAGGACTGAGAGTTTCACAGTAAGCACAGCTGAACCCGGGAAAGCCTAGCTCTGTGGGGAAAGGGCGTCCGCCGAAGGAAAACTAAGAAACAAAAAACTTCATCACCAACAAGCCGGACGTCCACTCAGACCCACTCTGAAAGTCGGCAATTACAAAGACGACAGGTGGATAAATCCACAAAAATGGGAAGAAACCAGTGCAAAAAGGCTGAGAACACCCGAAATCAGAATGCCTCTCCTCCTACAGGGGATCGCAGCTCCTCATCAGCAAGAGAA
>CAUYLG010031292.1:0-10700 GCA_963573385.1 Cacajao melanocephalus | reverse complement strand
CTCCCCCAAATCCTTAACTTGGGGCCGTGGCTGAGAGAGCATGTCCATAGTTTCTAGGATTTGGTGGCTCTTCTCTGGAGTTGATCCTAAGAATTTTGAGGCTTGATCCCTTAACATTGGAGTCAGATCAACACATTTTGGTACTTGAAGATCTGGCTGCAGCAGCATCCCTAAAGATTCCATGGCTCTACCTGTTAGCTTTGGCATCAACCCCAAAGATTTCTCTATAGTATCTGTGCCTTTATATGCCAATCCTTGCGCCATTTCTGAAAATTCTGTGGCATGATAAATTGGTATTGAAATCAAATTTGCAGATTTAGGGACTTGATATTTTGGCTGTGGGATCATCTCTGCGTATTTTGCAAACTGATGCCCCGGTCTAGGGATTATTTCAGAGGATGCCATGATTTGAGAATTTGTTCTTGGAGTTTGCTCCCCATATTTCACTGTTTGAAGTAGTGGTCCTGGTGCTAATTCCACAGATTTTACAGTTTGCTGTAGAGACATTGAAGACAATTTCACATGTTTTACACTTTGTAACTCTGGCTCTGGAGTAAACTCCAAAGATTTCACACCTTGTTGCTGTGATTCTGGAGACAAATTTGAAAATCTGACACTACTCAACAATGGCCCTGATGGGAACTTCCTAGTTGGCTCTGGTGCCAATACCATTGATTTCACATCTTGCCATCCTGAAATCAACTCTTGATAATTTTTACCTTGCTGTTGGGCCCCTGGTGTCAGCTCCGTAGGTTTTACATATTGAAAACATGGCTTTGGTGCAAAGCCCATAGATTTAACACATTGTGATCTAAAGTATGATGTCAAAGAATTTACACTTTGAGGATGTGACCATAGAGTTGGCTTCACAGATTTCACATCTTGAGAACGTGGCTCTGATACGAATACCGTAGATCTCACACTATGCTTCCTGAGGTGTGAATGCAACTCCTCAGAATTCATACCTTGAGGATATGGTTCTGGTTTTAACTCCACAGATTTCACTTTTTGAAAACATGGCTCTAGTGTAAATACCTCATATTTTAAGTCTGGTAGCTCAGAGGCTGAAATCATTTTTGCAGAATTTGCGTCATAAAGCAATGGCTGCTTATTTATCTCCACAGACTTGATGTCTTTAAGCAGTGGCTCTGGTAAAAATACTTCAGATTTCATATCATTTATCTGAGGACCCAAAGTGAATGCAGGTTGCACAGCTTGCTGTGAGCCAAGGTGCTTCCCCCAAAATTGGACTCCTTGAAACTTAGTCCCTGGAGTTAACTCAGAAGATTTCACACCTTGCAAGTGTGGTCTGGGATTGAAGAGAATAGATGTTGTACCTTGAGATTCTGACTGAGGATTCAATTCAGGGGGCTTCATGCCTTGTATCTGTGGCCCTGGATTCAAGTTGATAGAATTTATGCATTGAAATTTTGACTCTGAATTCAACTCAGAAGAATTCATACCTTGCAGCTGTGGGCCAGAGTTGAACTCCTTTGGTGTTACATCTTGAAATTTTGTCCCTGAAGTCAGTTCACATTTTACATCTTGTAAATGTTGCACAGAGTTGAACACAACAGATTTTATACTTTGAAGCTCTGGCCCTGGATGCAACTCAGATTTCATAACTTCAAATTTTGTCCCTGATTTTATACGTTGCAAGTGTGGCTCAAGTTTGCACTCCATAGAATTTACACATTGTAACTTTAGCCCTGGATTCAACTCAGAAGAATTCACAGACTGCACCTGTGGCCCAGGGTTGCATTCCATAGGTGCTACATGTAGAAACTTTGACCCTGGTGTCAAGTCAGATTTTAAATCTTGCAGATGTGGTCTAGGGTTGAACATCATAGATGTCTCACTTTGAATTTCTGTCCCTGGGTTCAATTCAGAACACTTCATACCTTGAAGATTTGAAACTGGAGTTAGTTCAGGAGATTTTGTAACTTGTAAATATGGCTCTGGATTGTACCCAATAGAATTTACACACTGAGCTTGTGGCTGTGGAATAAATGTAGAATTTACACTTTGCAACTGTGGCCCTGGGCTGCACCAAGTAGAATTTGCACAGTGAAGTTTTGGCCCTGAAATGGGTGCAGAGGAATTTATACCTTGCAAGTGCAGCCCAGGATTGTGCCCATTAAAATTTATATGTGGAAGTGGTGGCTTTGGAGTAGATGCAGAAGAATTCACACCTTGCACATTTGACCCAGGGTTGCACCCATTATTAACACACTGAAGTTTGGGCCCTAGAATGGATGCAGAAGAATTCACACTTTGTGGATCTGGCCTAGAATTATATTGAATAGAATTCACACATTGAAGTGGTTGCTCTGGACTAGATGCAGAAGAATTCACACCTCGCAAGTTTGGTCCAAGGATGGACCCATAAGAACTTGCACACTGAAGTTTAGGTGCTGGAATAGTTGCAGAATTTACACCTTGTAAATGTGGCCCAGGTTCGAACACCATGAATTTGACACTTTGAAGGTCTGGCCATGGATTCAATTTATTAGATTTCTCATCTTGCTGCTGCTTTTTGGTATTGAACTCAGAAGGTGCCACAATGTGAATCTTTGATTCCAAGGCCAACTTAGAGAGTTTTGCAACCTGCAATTCTGCGTCATGGTTGCTCTCTGTAGAGTTCACTGTCTGAAGCTTTATCAACCCAGATTTCGTATCTTGCAACTTTGCCACAGGATTGAATTCTATAGATTTCACACCTTGATGGTATATCTCTGGTTTCAACATAGATAATTTTGTATCTTGTAACTGTGAGGTTGAGTTTAACCCCAGAGATGTCCTATTCTGTACCTTTGTACCTAAACACAATTCAGAAGATTTTACATCTTGCTGCACTGGCCTAGGCATGAGCCCCACAGATTTCACTTTTTGAAGCTTTGTCACTGGGATCTCTTCAGAAGATTTCATACCTTGCAATTGTGATCCAGAACTGAACTCCTTAGATTTTACATTTTGAAGCTCTGTCCCCTTGATTGAATTACAATATTTCATATCTTGCCACTGTGGGCCTGAGTTGAACTCCACAGATTCCCCACCTTGAAGCTTTGTCTCTGCTGTTAACTCAGAAGATGTCACACCTTGTAACTTTGGACAATGGTTGTATTCTACAGATTTCACATCTTGATAGTTTGTTCCTTGAATCCACTCAGAAGATTTTTCACCTTGTGTCTGTTGTCCAGAATTGAAATACATTGATTTCATACTTTGAAGCCTTGTCCCTGAGGTTACCTCAGAAGATTTTATACCTTGAAAGTGTTGTCCAGAACTGAGCTTCATAGATTTTACATCTTGAAGCTTTATACCCATGATCAGATCAGAAGATTTTGTGTCTTGTAACTGTGGGCCTGATTCCAGCTCTACAGATTTCACACCTGGAGACTTCCTCCCTGGGGTCAAATCAGATTTCTCACTTTGTAACTTTGGACTAGGTTTGAAGTCTACGGATTTGACACCCTGAAGCTTCACCCCTGGAATCACTTCAGATTTCACACTCTGTAAATGGGGTCCAGAACTGAAATCCATAGATTTAATGTCTTGAAGCTTTATACCCATGATCAACCTGGAAGATTTCAAATCATGCAACTGTGGGCCTGAGTTGGATTCCACTAATTTCACTTCTTGAAGCTTTGTCTTCGATATCGACTCAGAAGATTTCACTCCTTGCAAATGTGGCCCAGGTTTGAAGTCTGTAGATTCGACACCTTGAATCTTGGTCTTCATGGTCAAATCAGAATATGGGATATTTTTCAACTGTGAGCTGGGGTTTAACTCTATTAACTTCATGTCTTGGGACTTTGTCTTAGGAGTCAACTTAGAAGACTTGACACATTGCCATTGTGGCCCAAAGCTAAACTCATCAGATTTCATACCTGGAAGCTTTGTCTGATGAGCCAACTCAGATGATTTCGTGCTTTTTAAGTGCAGTAAGAAGTTAAGTGCTACAGTTTTATCACTTTTCAATTGTAGCTCTTGGCTTAATCCTCCAGATTTCACCCCTGAAAACTGTGGCTCTTGTGTAAACAGTAGAGACTTCACATCTTGCCGCTGTGTTGCTGGATATGCCTCCAAGTGTTTCACTTTGTGCAGCTGTGGTCTTGGGGTCAACTCAGAAGATTTCACATCTTGCAAATGAAGCCCAGGTTTGAATGCCATAGATTTTATATCATGGAGCTTTGTTGTTGAAATTGGGTGACATGATTTCACACTTCTCAACTGTAGCCCAGATTTCAAATCAATAGTTTTGAACCCTGGCAACTGATGTTCCTGGAGTGATGTGAAAGGCGGTACACTGTGGAGCTTTGGCCTTGGAGTCAACTCAGATGACTTGACATCTCTTAGTTGTGTTGAAGGTTTCAAATCTACAGGTGTGACAGCTCGAGATTGTGAACCACATTTTAGCATAGATTTCATACCTTGGAACTCAGGTACTGGTATCCACTGCACAGATTTCATATTTCCAAGCTGTGAGTCTTGGTTGAACTCCACAGTTTTTACACCTTGAATCTGTGGCTCTGAGGTTGATGCCAGAATTTTCCCTTTCGGCAACTGTGGTCCTTGAGACAACTTAGGAGTTTTCACAAATTGCAACAGTGGCCCATAGTTAAACTCTGCAGGTTTTGCATCTTGAATTTTTGGCCCCAGAGTCAATTCAGATGATTTTACACCTCCTGACTCTATTAAAGCTTTCAACTCTGCAGGTTTGACAACTCGAGATTGTGAACCAAGATTCAGCCCTCCAGTTTTTACACCTTGGAACTCAGGTCCTGGTATCCACTGCACAGATTTTGCACTTCCAACCTGTGAGTCTTGGTTTAACTTCACAGTTTTCACACCTTGAAGTTGTGGCTCTGAGCTGGATGCTGGAATTTTCCTTTTTTGCGGCTGTGGTCCTTGAGACAACTCAGGAGCTTTCACACAGTGCAACTGTGACCCAAGGTTAAACTCCGTAGATGTTGCACTTTGAAGTTTTGGCCCTAGAGGCAGTTGAGATGACTTTACATCTCCTGACTCTATTGAAGCTTTCAACTCTGCAGGTTTGACAACTCGAGATTGTGAACCAATATTTAACCCTATAGTTTTTACACCTTGGAACTCAGGTCCTGGTATCCACTGCACAGATTTTGTACTTCCAAGCTGTGAGTCTTGGTTTAACTTCACAGTTTTCACACCTTGAAGGTGTGGCTCTGAGCTTGATGCCAAAATTTTCCCTTTTTGCAGTTGTGGTCCAGCAGACAAGTCAGAGGTTTTTACACACTGCAACCGTGCTCCAAGGTTAAACTCCATAGGTTTTACACCTTGAAGTTTTGGCCCTGGAGTCAATTCAGATGACTGCATGCCTCCCAACTGTATGGAAGGTCTCAACTCTGCAGATTTGACACCTCGAGATTGTGAACCAAGATTTAGTGCTATCGATTTTACACCTTGGAACTCAGGTACTGGTATCCACTGCACAGATTTCACACTTCCAAGTTGTGAGTCTTGGTTTAACTCCACAGTTTGCAAACCTTGAAGTTGTGGCTCTGAGGTTGATGCCAGTATTTTTTCTTTTTCCAGCTGTGGTCCTGAAGACAACTCAGAGATTTTTATACAGTGCAACTGCGGCCCAAGGTTAAACTCCATCGGCTTTGCACCTTGAAGTTTTGGTGCTAGAACCAATTTAGATGCTATCATATCTCCCAACTGTATGGAAGGTTTCAACTCTGCAGGTTTGACATTTTGAGATTGTGGCCCAAGATTGAATCCTACATATTTTACATCTTGGAACTCAGGTCTTGTTATCCACTGAACAGATTTCATTCTTCCAAGCTCTGGCTCTTTGTTTAACTCCACAATTTTCACACTTTGAAGCTTTGGCTCTGCAGTTGAGCCCAAGGGTTTCGCTTGGTGCAACTGTGGTCCTGGGGTCAACTTGGGGGATTTCAGACTTTGCAACTGTGGTTCATGTTTGAACTTTTTAGCTTTTACATCTTGCATATTTGGTTCTGGAGTCAATTCAGATGATTTTATACCTTTCGACTGGAGGTGAGACTTGAGGTCTGCAGATTTTATACCTTCAGATTTTGACCCTGGAATTAACTCCAAAGATATTACACCTTCTGACTCAGACCCTCTCTTTACTTGCTCAAAATTCACACATTGTTGCTCTGGTGAGTTTACAGATATCCGACCAACCTGTTCTGGCTCAAGGGTTAAATTCACAGGTGCTTGAAACTGTTGCTTTAGGGCTAAATCCACAGGTTTAACTTCTTCAAACTCTTGTCCTCTGGTTACATTCACAGATTTTACTACCAATCTTTTCTGCCTTGGAGCAAACTTTACAGATTTTACACATTGCAGATGTGGATCTTGAGTCTCCTTTACAGATTTTAAACTTCGAAGCTTTAAACATGGAGTAATCTCCACAAATGTCATATCTTGCATTTGTGGGACTGAAGTTAGTTCCTCAGGTTTCACGCTTTGTAGCTGAGGCCTTTGAAGCATCTCCATAGATTTAACCCCTTGAAGCAATGGCTCTGGTGCAAAAGCCATAGATTTCTCACATTGCATCTTTAGCCCAAGTTTTAATTTCTCAGCTTTCATATCTTGTGTACCTGGGACCAACTCCTCAGTTTTAAAATCTTGAGTTCTTGAACCTGGAGTAAACTCCACGGATTTTACACCTTGAAGCTCAGAATCAGAGATGAATTTCACAGCTTTGACATCTTCTGTCTGTGACCCTAAGGTTATTGCCACGGATTTCCCACCTTCCAGGCATGGTACTGGAGTTAAGGTCACAGATTTCACATCTAACTTTGACCCTGAGGTCAGCAACTCCAAATGAAGCTTTGAGCCCAGCGTTACCTCCTCAGGTTTTACACCTCCTGCCTGTGGCTCTGGGGTTAACATCATAGATTTGACATCTTCCAAATCTGGTGTTAACTGCCTACTTTTCATATCTCCCAAATGTGGCCCTGGGATTAATTCCACAGATTTCATCTCTTCTAGCTGTGGCTCCGGGGTTGGCTTTTCAGATTTGAAACCTTGAAGTTTTAAGACTGGGCTCTCCTCCACGGGATTTACATCTTGGAACTGTGGTCCTTCTATCAATCCAGAAGATATCATACCTTGTAACTGTGGTTTTCTGGTCAACTCAGAATGATTTACACTGAGCAATTGTGGCCCCAGAATCAACTCCATGGATTCTGCATCTGGCATTTGTGGTTCTGAGACTAATTTACTCAAAACTTCAGCTTCAAGGTTTGGCACTTGATTGTCTGCTACATATTTTACATCTTGAAACAGTGGCTCTGGTACTAACAACTCAGGCTTAACCCCTTGCCCCTCTGGCCCTGGAGCCATTGGCGGAGGTCGTACCTCTTGCATCTTTGGCCCTGGGGTCAACTCTAAAAATTGTACACATTGTAGCTGTGACCCTGAGTTTAACTCTAAAGATTTCACACCCTGAGGTTGAGTTCCTGGTACTAAATCAAAAATTTTGGCGTCTCGTAGCTCCAGCTCTGGGTTAAGTCCTTCCTGTTTCATACTTTGAGCTCCTTGAGACATCTTTGCTAATATGGAATCTTGTAGCCCTAACTGTGGAACCACCTCTACAGAATTCATACTATGAAACACTGATCCTGGAGTTTGATCCCCAAATTTGACACCTTGCAGCTTTGGCCTTGAAGTCAATTCAGAAAATTTGACGTATTGCTGCCAAGGCCCTAGGTTTACTTCCTCAGATTTTACACTTTGAAATGGTAGCTCTGAGGTCAGTTTCACAGATTTCATGTTGTGAAACTGTGATCCTTCAGTAGACAGAACAGATTTCATGTTTTCAACGTGTGGCCCTTGGCTTAACTGCAAAGATGACGCTGGTACGAAACCTAGAGACTTTATATCTTCAAGCTGAGCTCCTGGTGTCATCTGCATGTGTTGGAAACCTTGATGCTTTGACTCTGGGATCACATCAGAAAGTCTGACATCTTGCAAGCCTAGTCCTGGGTTTAGTTCCACAAATTTCACACCTTGAGGTTGTGGTTCTGGAGTCAGCTGTACAAATTTGACACTTTGATGTGTTAGGTCAGGGATAAAATCTGATGATTTGATGTACTGAACTGGGGAATCTGAGAACAATTCATCAGATTTTGCACCATAATGTAGGGGTTGTGAGATTAAATCTACAGGTTTTTCTCCTTGAAGAAGTGCCCCTGGAAATACCTTTGAAAATCTGACACTTTGCAATTGTGGCCCTGGGGTCAATCCAGAAGATTTGACACTTGTTTGACATGGGCCTAGATTTAAATCCACAGAGTTTACATCTTGGAGCTCTGCCCTCTTAGTCAAATCCTCCAATGGCACACTTTGTAGCAGTAGCTCTGGTATCATCTCCTCCGATTCTATCACTCCTGTAGTTGACGGTTGGATTAAATTCACATGTTTCACATCTTGCAACTGTGACTCTAGATCCAACTGCATAGACTTTCCTCCCTGGACCTGTGGCCCTGGGGTTAGGTCCATAACATGTGGTTTTGGTTCTGTAATTAACTTTTTAGATCCTGTCACTGATGGAGATGACTCACTGGTTAACTCTGCAGATTTCAAGTTTTGCAGTAGTGGCTCTGATTTCTCATATTGCATGCCTGGTCCTGGAGTCAACTCCAAAACTCCTGTTTCTGAATGTGGTGGTACTGGGATAACCCCGTGGGTCTTATCAACTTGAGGCAATGCCAACCCCACAGTTTCTGTGTCTTTATATTCTGATGTGGAGGATGTCTCTGACAACTCAGTAACTTCCAAACATGGCCCTAGATTGCAAGGAACAAACTTCATATCATGGGGCTGTGGCTCTGTGGTCAACACCTCTGATTTCACACTTTGTATGTCTGATCCTGGTATCAAATCCAGAGATTCTTTTGTTGTGTGTTGTGATACTGGAGTTTCCCCCATTGCTTTTCCAAGTTGGTGCGTTGTCTTAAGAGTGTCTTGGAATGGCATTGAACTCATCTCCACAGATTCTGAAGTTTGGCTCAGTGGCCCTGGAGTAGTTCCTAAAGATGGTTCTGTCGACCTGACAGATTTTGTTACTTGGTGGCAAGTATCAGAGGTCAACTTTGCTTCTTTTCCTTGATATCCTGGCTCTGAGATCATCTCTAAAGATTCTGAGGCTTGATGCCATGGGGTCAATCTTTCAGGCTCTGTGGCTTGATGATTGGGTTTGGGGCTCATCTCTGCAGATTTTACTGCCTGAAGTTGTGTCCCTTTGGTCAATTCCCCGTATTTCATACCTTGCATATGTGTCTCAGGAATTAACCTCCTACATTCTACCATTTGAGGAGTTTTCACATCTTCAAGCAATAGTACTGGGGTTATCTTCTCAGATCTGACATCTGGTAACCATGGCTTTGGGGCCAACTCTGCAGATTTTGTGTCTTCCGTTGGTGGTCTTAGTGTCAACTCCACAGTGTTTATATCTTGAAACTCTGGTGGTAGGACCAGGTGAACAGATCTTCTACCTTGCAACTGTGAACCTGGGGTCAAACCCCTAGATTCTGTAACATGTGGCTGTGCTGGTGGAATTATTCCCATGGAATCCATGGCTTGCAATAGTACTACTGGCGTTACTTTCACATAATCCGTGACTTGATGTAATGGTGCTGAGATCGTTTCCGATGATTTTGTGTCTTGACATGTTGGCCCTGGAGTAGTCTTTCCTTGTTCCATGACTTGACTTAGTGATCCTGAGGTCATGCCAACTGATTCCATGACTTTATGCTGTGGCCCTGGCCTCATTTCCACAGTTTCCATAACTGCACGTTGTGGCCTTAGATTAATCTTTTCTGGTTTTGTGATTTGATGGTTCAATAATGTATTCATCTTCACTGACTCTATGGCTTGATGTTGTGGTGTTGGAGTCATTCCCACTGATTCTATATGTGGATGTGATCTGTTAATCATCCCCATAGAATCCATAACTTGAAGGAGTGCTACAGGAGTTACTTTCTTATTATCTGTGACTTGATTCAGTAATCCTGTGGCCATCCTCTCTGATTTCACAACTTGGTGCTTTGGCCCTGGGGCTGCCTCCATTGACTGAATGACTTGATCTGGTGGTTTGGGGGTTATGCTCACTGTTTTCATAGTTTCCATTGGTTTCACAACTTGACTTGGCAGCTGTGGGAAAAAACCCACAGATTCTGAATGTGATTCTGAGATCAACCCCATTGAATCCATGACCCGAAGTAATGCCAATGGAGTTACCTTTATGCTGTCCTTGACTTGATATGGTAGACTTGGTGTCAATTCCACATTAGTCACTTTTGTCTTGTGCTGCTGTATCCTTTTTTCTGGAAAACCTATGACCCTCTTCTCTATGCTAAGCTCTAGCAGGTGTTTTGGCTCTTTCTTCAGTAAAGCAGTTTCCTCTTGAATTATATTAACTTCTAAACTTCTTGGAGGTAGAGTGCCCATTGATGTAACTAAAGGCTTGGATCCCAGGATTTGGGGGCCATCCCCAGGTTGCAACTGCTTACCTGAGGTAAGTGACTGTGAAAGTTTTGTTTCTGTGCTATTTGTTCCAGATCCCACGTCAGCATTCACATTGAGCTGAAATGATGGAAGGTCTGGGGAATTTTTGTTAATATTTTGCTCAGTGTTTTGATGAATGGGCATAGATAACTGAGTTTGGAGTTTATTTGATTCAG
>CAUYLG010031290.1:0-106857 GCA_963573385.1 Cacajao melanocephalus | reverse complement strand
CATCATTTCATCCCGGGCCGCAAAGTAGTTGCCGCCCGCCAACATCACCCCCAACCACACCCCCCAAAAAAAAAAAAACCAAAATATTAAAAAAAAAAAAAAAAAAAAAAAAAAAAGGGGAATCTCTCTCAGTTCTCATGTTATTTTTTTTCATCATGTTTGGTGCAGTACTATAAATCTTGAATAACACCACGGGACCCATACAAAGTGCCATTAGTTATGCTGGAAGTGCTCCCAAGAAGCAGAAAAAAGTTATGACAGTAAAAAAAAAAACTTAAGTTGCTTGATATGTATTGTAGATTGGGGTCCGCAGCTGCGGGTGCCGCCCTTTCACACAGACGATTCATCTTGTAAATGGATGGCATAAACTTATGGCATCGATATAGTACAGTACTATAAATGTATTTTATGATTTTCTTAACATTTTCTTTTCGCTAGCTTACTTTATTGTAAGAACACAGTATAACTGTAATAGCACACTAAACATACAAAATAGGGTTCATGGACTGTTTACGTTATCTGTAAGGCTTTCTGTCAACAGTAGGCTATTGGTAGTTAAGTTTTAGAGGGGGCAAAAGTTGTAGTGGACTTTTGGCTGTGCAGGGGTCAGCGCCCCAACCCCCACCGTGTTTAAGGCTCAGCTGTACTCTGTGATGGCGCTGATACCTATCAGCCAAATATGTTCTGCAGGAGGGCTGGGCTCGGTGGCTCATGCCTGTAATCCCAGCACTTTAAGGGGCCAAGGTGGGTGGATCATTTGAGGTCAGGAGTTCCAGAGCAGCCTGGCCAACACAGGGAAACCCCATCTCTACTAAAAACACAAAAATTAGCCGGGCATGGTGGGGTGCACCTGTAGTCCCAGCTACTCGGGAGACTGAGGCATGAAAATTGCTTGAACCTGGGAGGCAGAGGTTGTAGTGAGCCGAGATCCCACCGCTGCACTCTAGCCTGGTGACACAGTGAGACTCCATCTCAAAAAACAAACAAACAAACAAACAAACAAAAAACCTCAAGTATTCATTGAAGCTTTGTTGGTAATTACAAAATATTGGAACTCTACAGGCCCATACAGCAGAATCATTGAATAAACTATGATACATTCCCCCCAGTGGGGTACTCCACTGCTACAAGGAAGAATGAGGAAGATCTCTATGAACTGCTATGGTGTGACATCCAAGATGTCTTGTTGGGCAAAGAAAAAAAAATGCAAAATAATGTCTCTAGTATGCTATTAATACCTTTCGTGTAAGAAAGAAGAGGAAATAAGAAAAGTTACATGTGTCTGTTCATTTATGCAAAAAGAAGCACAGGAAAGGCTGGGCATGATGGCTCACACCTGTAATCCCAGCACTTTGTGGGGCTGAGGCAGGTGGATCACCTGAGGTTGGGAGTTCGAGACCAGCCTGGCCAACACGGTGAAACCCCGTCTGGATTAAAAATACAAAAATTAACCAGGCATGATGGCAGGTTCCTGTAATCCCAGCTACTCGGGAGGCTGAGCCAGGAGAATTGCTTGAACCCAGGAGGCGGAGGTTACAGCAGCTGAGATTGTGCCACTGCACTCCAGCCTGGGCGACAGAGTGAGACTCCATCTCAAAAACAAAACCAAGAAGCACAGGAAAGATAAAGCAGAAACTGAAGAGATGAATAACTCTGGAAGTATAGTTGGGAATGGAATGGCAGGACAGGAGGAGTGGACGGAGCAGAGTGCTCTGACCAGACCTTTGGAACCACATTAATGCTTACATTGTGGGAAAAAAGAAAAGAAAATCAACAAAGATGAGAGGGAGAAAAACTAAAATTGAATATAAGCAGAAACAAATTATCTAAACGGTATTTCAAATAAATAACACATGTACTACATACCCTCAGGCTGAAGACAAAAGGAACTCTAAGCAAATGTTCATCTCTAGTTTATAGTTTCTGGAGGTATGTGTTATCGGTTCTGAAACTCCTGTCTACGTAAATAGGTATATATCATATGTGGATAACAAAAGCCAGAGTTTTCACTGTTGGAGAAAGGAGTAATAAAAATGGAAAGAAGTGGCCAGGCGTGGTGGCTCTCGCCTGTAATCCAAGCACTTTGGAGGCCAAGGCGGGCAGATCACCTGAGTTTGGGAGTTCAAGACCAGCCTGACCAACGTGGTGAAACCCCGTCTTTAAAAAAAAAAAAAAAAAGGAAAGAAGCCAGGTGCAGTGGCTCATGCCTATAATCCCAGCACTTTGGGAGGCCAAGACGGGTGGATCACTTGAGGTCAGGAGTTCAAGAACAGCCTGGCCAACATGGTGAAACCCCATTGCTACTAAAATACAAAAACCAGCTTGGCATGATGGCCCATGCCTGTGATCCCAGCTACTTGGGAGGCTGAGGCTTGAGAATCACTTGGACCCAGGAGGCAGAGGTTGCAGTGAGCTGACACTGTGCCACTGTACTCCAGCCTGGGCAACAGAGCACGAACCTGTCTAAAAAAAAAAAAAAAAAAAAAGAAAAGAAAAGAAAAAAGAAAAAGAAAAAGGAAAGAAAAGGAGGAAGAATAGAACAAAGAACAAACAGCCAGGTGTGGTGGGTCATGCCTGTAATTCCAGCACTTTGGAGGCCAAGGTGGGCAAATCATGAGGTCAGAAGATCGAGGCTATCCTGGCCAACATAGTGAAACCCCATCTCTACTAAAAAACAAAAAAAATTAGCTGGGCGTGGTGGCAGGCGCCTATAATCCCAGCTACTCGGAAGGCTGAGGCATGAGAATCACTTGAACCTAGGAGGCAGAGGTTGCAGTGAGCCGAGATTGTGCCATTGCACTCTAGCCTGGCCGCGAGTGAGACTTTGTCTCAAAAAAAAAGAACAAACCCTGTGGTTTTGGATTTAGAACCAAAAATACCAGTGTAAGCTCAGTTTGTGGATATACATATATATATATACCCATCTCTGTCTATATATTTTATATATAAATATTTATACAGTCACATAAACGTGTGTGTGTATCTCCATATATCTGTTTGTTTACAAGTTTTCATGAGAGGGCATAGAAGCAGTGACACTCTAGTAGTCATGAACACACTTAGGGCCCAAACCTTGGTTTCTAAATACCATTGTCCACTACTAAATGCATGTGCCAAAAGTTCATGTTTTGGATTTAATCCCCAATGCAATAGTGTTGGGAGGTGGGGCCTAGTAAGAGGTGATTAGGTCGTGAGGACAGAACCCTCATGAATGAGTGTTTTTACTTTGGGAGCAGGTTAGTTATCTCCAGAGTGGGTTGTTAAAAAGCAACTTCAGCCCCTGGTAATAGCCTCTTTCTTGCTCCTGTGCTCACTTCCACTTCTGCCCTTCCACCCTTCTGCCACAGAATGACCCTGGCCAGATGCCAGCACTATGCCTTTGGACTTAGCAGCCTCCAGAATTGTGAGCCAAATAAATCTCTTTTTTAAAAAATATGGTATCCAGTCTGTAGTATTTTGTTGCAGCAACAGAAAAGGGACCAAGACATGCACTAAAAAGAACAGGGCTCCAGGCTGGGCGTGGTGGGTCACACCTATAATCCCAGCACTTTGGGAGGCTGAGTTGGGGGAATCACCTGAGGTCAGGAGTTTGAGACCAGCCTGACCAACATGGAGAAACTCCATCTTTACTAAAAATCTAAAATTAGCCAGGCATGGTGGCACATGCCTGTAATCCAAGCTACTCTGGAAGCTGAGGCAGGAGAATCACTTGAACCCGGGAGGCAGAGGTTGCAGCGAGCTGAGATCGCACCATTGCACTCCAGCCTGGGCAACAAGAGCAAAACTCCGTCTCAAAAAACAAACAAAAAAACCCTGTTCTTCTTTTTCTTGAAGGAATGTCTGATTCCCTGGTGGAATAAGGAAAGTACTACATGCACCTAGAGAATCTTACTGTGATAGAAAATAAGGAAATGCTCAAAGAAAGACGGGGATTGCTCAGTTGCACAGGCTGAGTTGCACAATGCACTGAGAATGCAACATCACTCGCCGATAGCCTCACCAAAAGTGCAGAAATTGATTATAATCACGCAGAAACCTCAGGCAACACAATTTGGTGACTTCTGCAAAATTGTCAGCCTGTACTCAAGACAGACAAGAAAATATCTGATCTGTGAACTCAGGAACTTTTCCAGATCCGAGGAACTAAGGAGGCTTGACAACTGAATATAATGATGATCCTGGAGTTTCTTTTTCTATAAGGATTGTATTGGGGCAATTGGCAATATTAAAGTCTGTTGATTAGACAATAGCATTGTCTTGATGTTAATTTGCTGCTTTTGATAACTGCTGGAGCTATGTAAGAGAATGTCCTCATTTTTAGGACATACACACCAAAGTATCTATGCATAAAAGGGCATTTTTTCTTTAAGTTACCCTCAAATGGTTCAGAGAAATATGTTGTTGTGTAGAGAGAAAGAAACAGAGGCACATAGATGAATCAAATACAGTAAAATGATAGGAACCTGGATAAGGCAGATACCACAATTCTTTTTTTGTTGTTGTTTTAATTGAGACAGTGTCTTGCTCTGTTGCCCAGGCTGGAGTGCAGTGGCACCAACATAGCTCACTGCAGCCTCGACCTCCTGGGTTCAAGTGATCCTCCCACCTCAGCCTCCCAAAATGCTGGGATTACAGGCATGAGCCACTGTGCCCAGCCCATAAACAAATTAAGTTCAAGTAGATTGCAGACCGGAACATAGGAGACTATCTTGATGATCTCAGAGTCAGAAAGAATTTCTTAGACAAAACAGGAAAAGAGCTAACCGGCCGGGCGCAGTGGCTCACGCCTGTAATCCCAGCACTTTGGGAGGCGGAGGCGGGTGGATAACAAGGTCAAGAGATCTAGACCATCCTGGCCAACATGGTGAAACCCTGTCTCTACTAAAATACAAAAAGTATCCAGGTGTGGTGGCAGGCACCTATAATCCCAGCTACTCAGGAGGTTGAGGCAGGAGAATCGCTTGTACCCAGGAGGCGGAGGTTGCAGTGAACAGAGATGGTGCCACTGCACTCCAGCCTGGAAAGACAAGAGCTAACCATAAGGTAAAACACTTTACCTTATGTAATTCATTTGTTACTGTCAACTTAAGAGCTCTGTGCGTCATAAGACAACATCAGGAACCTGGAAACACAAGCTGTTTGTCAAAGAGCCTCTCCCTTGGGGGCAGGTTTTGGCTACTGTCAGAGAGCATGCTGGAGCCACAGCAGCGGGTGACATAGGTGCTCGCTTGTGCTTACCTGTGCACTGGGATGCCATGGGTGCTGCCACTGTGGGAAGGACGGCCTTGGGCCTGCCCCACTGTGGGACTTCTTGGGCCCAACAGAACCAGCTCCTGTGGCAGACTGCCCTATCTACCCGGTCACTTGGTGCCGCAATGTCCCAAGGTCCAGTTTTGTTTGTTTTGTTTTTGTAACAATGTACATTCCCTACTAGGGAACGCACAGCCTTGATCTGGGACCATAAGTTTACGCACGACGACTCTCTTACCAGGCTTCTACTGGAAACACTACGGGGCTCTGTCTCTACCACAGCTATTTCTGGCACCAGGGGGTGTGCTGGATTTTGTGGACCAAGCAGGAGGTTGCTTGCCCTGCATCCTGGCAGGAATCAAAGCAACAGTCCCAAGTGTGGACTGCGTTGCATCCAAAACCTCCAGAGGCCCACCAAGGCCTATGTGCCTTTTTTAGTGGCAAGAGATCAAAAATACAATAACTTGAATTTACTTCCAAGGGGATGTCTGCCATGTGCTGGCCAGTGGAGCTCACGGAGGGGCCAAGCCTGACCCTGAATGATCGCAGGTTTCCCTGAACCTCTGCAGTGCAGGGGTCTGACCAACACCTCTGTGGACTCCGCCCTTCTTGTCCATCAGGTCAGTTAACATGATGTCATAGATACAGTGGCCCAGGGAGAGGTTGTGGGATGTCCGGAGAGGCCCGTTTCCTCTGCAATGGGACAAGCTGAAATTGTCCTGGGACAAGGCTGCTCATCCCTATGCATGTGAGCTGCTTCTCATCCCCTTCCGGAGGAGGATGAAAGGGAACACTTTTGACAGCTGCACACCACACACTCGAACCTGTGAACCTGCTCAGGTAATGGGGTCACACCTGGCACAGCGGCAGCAGCCAGAGCTCCTGTTGGTGAATTTGCAGCAGCCCCCTGCCACCTGCTAGGACCATCTGATTTTTGCAGACTGGCACATGAACAGGGGACATGATGGGAGCACCGCCCAGCATCCGTCATCTCTTGGTGAGGAATGACTGTCTCAAGAGATTCCACTTAGCTTTTCCTACTCTTACATTTCTTAGTCTGTAAGTCCAGTAATGAATGTGTGATTCTGCCTGTGCTGGGTGTCCCCAAGGCCACCCCTAGGTGCGACGATTCACCAGGAGGACTCCCAGGACTCAGCGGCAGGCTGTGACTTATTACAGTGAAAAGATACAGAGTGAAATCAGCAAAGGGAAAAGGCATGTGGGGTGAAGTCCAGGGGAACCAAGTTCCAGGAGCCCCTTCCCTGTGGGGTCACGAAGGACATACTTCCTACCCTTCAAAACCAGCTGTGGCAACACATGTGAAGAAGCTTTTTTGAGACTTGGCCACCAGGGTTTTGCTGGGGGATGTTCATGCAGACTATTCCTATCTATTCCTATAGATTCCTGTAAGAATCTGGAATTTTGGTATAACCCAGGCAGAGGATTTGGAATTTTAGAATTTATAAATGTATACACACACACACACACACACACACACGTGTGTGTATTTTGAGATGGAGTTTCACTCTTGTTGCCCAGGCTAGAGTGCAATGGCACCATCTCAGCTCACTGCAACCTCCACCTCCCTGGGAAGGCACGGAACATGTGGTTGAGGAGGGCTGGGTGATGGCCCATCCTCTCCCTCAGAAAGTCCTCCTCCACCCTTCGCCTGTGGGTGGCAGGAGGTGTTCTGATCAGGGTCCAGCCCTGTGATGTCCTCATAAGCTGCAAAATGGAAAGGTTAAAATTCTTCATTCCTTCTTCATGTATTATCTAGAATTCATCTATAAAGAAAAATGTTCCCACATCTATTCTTTAGTTACCTTGATCTAGAGTGCCAACAAGCAAAGCAGTAAACATTTACTTCTTTCTCTTCATTTGTCAACTTTCAGAAGGCTGAGTTATCCGTTAGCAGCCTCCATAGGTGATCGAAAGGTTTTAAGTTTCATTACCTATTTGTGAATGTTTATGTATTTTTGTTTGATATGTTTTAATAAACAACACTCATTCTTTCTTTATTGATGCATAAATCAATGTCCCTTCTATTCCCTGTTTTTAACAGCAACAACAACAAAATTGTAGGCTTTAAGCCCAGGGCAAATGAGAATATCTAGCTAGAATTTATAATAGTTAGGTTATTTCATTTTCTGTCTATCACAAATAATATTGATTTTATTGTAATGAGGGTGACATAAGGTTTCTTTTAAAGATTTTTTTTTTTTTTTTTTGGAGACTGAGTCTTGCTCTGTTGCCCAGGCTGGAGTGCAGTGGTGCAATCTCGGGGCTCACCGCAACCTCTGCCTCTCGGGTTCAAGCAATTCTCCTGCTTCAGCCTTCCGAGTAGCTGGGCCTACAAGTGCATGCCACCACACATGGCTAATTTTTGTATTTTTAGTAGAGACAGGGTTTCACCATGTTTGCCAGGCTGGTCTCGAGCTCCTGACCTTGTGATTCACCTGCTTTGGCCTCCCAAAGTGTTGGGATTACAGGCATGAGTCACTGCGCCTGGCCTCTTTTAAAGATTGAAAGAAAAATGTTCATCATCCTCAACAAAGACTAACAACCCAAATCCAGCAACATATAAAAAGGATTACACACCATGACTGAGTATGAGACCAGGAATGCAAAGTTGGTTTAATATCCAAAAGTCAATTAATGTAATACATAATAACAGAATAGAGGGAAAAAAACCCACATCATCATCTCAATAGATGTACAAAAAGCATTTAACCAAATCAGACATGCTTTTGTGATGAATACAGTGAGGGAGCTAGGACTAGAAGGGAACCTCCTTAACCCAAGGAGGGGTGTGTACAAAGACCCACAGCAAACTTCATACTCAACGGTGAAAGACTGAAGGCTTTCCCCTAAGATCGAGATCAGGAGCAAGATAAGGTTGTCAGTTTTGCCACTTACTTCAGGAGGGGCTAGCAGGGCACTTAGGCAAGCAAATGAAAAGATGTGAAAGGAAGAAGCAAAACTATGTCTAATCACTGATAACACTGTTTTTTTTTTTTTTTTTTTTTTTTTTGAGGCAGTCTCGCTCTGTCGCCCAGGCTGGAGTGCAGTGGCACAGTCTTGGGTCACTGCAACTTCCACCTCCCGGGTTCAAGCTATTCTCCTGCCTCAGTCTCCCAAGTAGCTGGGACTATAGGCTTGCACCACCATGCCCGGCTAATTTTTAAAAATATTTTTAGTAGAGATAGGATTTCACTATGTTGGCCAGACTGGTCTTGAACTCCTGACCTCGTGATCTGCCCACCTCAGCCTCCCAAAGTGCTGGGATGGATTATAGGTGTGAGTCACCGCACCTGGCCTCACCTCTTCAATTTCTATGCTCTAAATTGTAAAACAGGCTTGAGTATGAAAACTGGTGGAAGAAACACCATGTGGTCCTTAAGAAAGTCATGCCATTTTACAATAGAAAAACACTTAAAACATAAATATGTATTATGAAACAATACACAAAAATGAAGTTTTAAGATAAATCCCAAATGTGATGTTTAATGTACATATTTAAAGACTAAATGTGCAATGGTCATTAAAAAACAAGAAAACTGGTAGAAGAATCATGATTTTCAATGGTGGCAGCTGATATTTGACTTCTGCTCACTTGATCATGATATTTTTGGATATGTAGGTCAAACAATGCTTTTAATATCTGCTCACCTACAATCTGTTACCATCACCACAAATTCCTGTGGGTCATGGATCTTGTTTACCATTTTAGACTTGCTGCCTGAGAGCCAGCTTTGCCTGTAACTTTTAATGCTGCCATTTGAGTTTTGAACTCAAGATACTGGTGAAAAAACAATGTAAAACCTCTATTTTAGGCTGGGTGTGGTGGCTCACGCCTGTAATCCCAGCACTTTGGGAGGGAGATCACTTGAAGTCAGAAGTTCAAGACTAGCCTGGTCAATATGGTGAAACCCTATCTCTACTAAAAATACAAAGTTAGCTGGGTGTGGTGACGCACACCTGTAGTTCCAGCTACTCAAGAGGCCGAGGCAGGAAAATCTTTTGAACTCAGGGTGCAGGGGTTGCAATGAGGGCAGATCGTATGACTGTATTCCAGTCTGGGCGGCAGAGGGAGACTTCATCTCAAAACAACAACAACAGTGACACCACCACCACCACCTTTGTTTTACTGTGACAGTTAACAGTGCTGTGCTTAAATATCCAGGAACTGGAACAACAGTTTTGAAAATTCTGATTTTTAATTGTCACTAACATGGCCTTAATGTTTTCTTCAGCTTTACAAAACATTAGCTTGTTTCTTCCTGACGATAGACCCCGGACCTTATTTTTAGAGCATTTTCTTTAGAAAACTTGGTGAGTGGACATTATTTAACTGCTCCCTTGAAAGGTAGATAAATCATTTTTCAGTCTCATGCTTTTTTTTTTTTTTTTTTAAATGAGACTGTGTCTCACTCTGTCATCTGGGCTGGAGTGCAGTGGTGTGATGGTAACTCACTGCAGCCTCGAACTCCTTGGCTCAAGTGATCCTCTTGCCTCAGACTCCCAAGCAGCTGGGATGACAGGCATATAGGCCACCATGCCTATTTTTTTTTTTTTTCTGGTAGAGGTGGGGGTCTTGATATGTTGCCCAGGCTGGTCTTGAACTCCTTGGCTCAAGTGATCATCCCACTTTGGCCTCCCAAAGTGCTGGGATTACAGGTGTGAGCCATCACGTCCTGCCACATCCCAGTTTTATAACCCAGGAATGTCTTTTTCAAGGACCTGGGTGCCAACCCTTTGAAATGTAGTTATCAATAAAACAACATCCTTATCTTTCAGCTTCTTTGGGAGGGTAGGAGCCTTCTGTAAGTGACAATTATTGAACACAGATGGCCAAATCACATTGGACAAACCTCTTCCCTAACATCTTTCTGGGCTTTTCCATTAGCTCACTCCAGCATTTGAAAATCCTCTCTCTCTCTTTTATTTTTTTGAGACAGAGTCTTACTCTGTCACCCAGGGTGGAGTGCAGTGGTGCCACCTCAGCTCACTGCAACCTCCGCCTCCTGGGTTCAAGCAATTCTCCTGCCTCAGCCTCCTAAGTAGCTGGGGCTACAGGCATGTGCCATCACACCTGGCTAATTGTTATTTTTAGTAGAGATGGGGTTTCACCATGTTGGCCAGGCTGGTCTTGAACTCCTGACCTCAAGTGATCTGCCTGCCTCAGCCTCCCAAAGTGCTGGGATTACAGGTGTGAGACATTGCACCGGGCCAAATCCTCTCATTTTTGTTTCAGTGGAGTTGAATTCAATCTCTTTTCCCTGTTGCGGTAGTCTTGACCCTTACTGCAATGATCTTGAATGAAGTCTTCCTTGCAAGCTTGACCTTGTGTGATGTAATTTTTCTTTGACACAATCAATGACTTTCCATGCTTCATAACAAATTTCTACCAACTGATCCACTGTTTTGGCAATGGAATTACCCAATGTCTTGCTAGTTTAAATCAGTAACATGACATTCTGCAAAGGACTTTGGACTGCAAGGGGACCAAAGCTCACTGTCTTGGTGACTTGCATATGTTTAATTTGGAAGAGAGTAGCTGAGTCTGATTGCTACAAAGACTTTCCTTTATAGTACTCAAAATGTGTAAGATCATAGAGAAGGTAATGCTATTGAAAGAGGAATGAAGACTAACTTGATAGGAGGGCCTACTACACATCTAGGTTGTGCGCTGTGACCTAGTGCCCCTAGGCTACAAACCTGCACAGCATGTCACTGTACTGAATACTGTAGGCAATTACAGCACAATGGTATTTGTGTATCTAAACATTAAAAAAGTACAGTTAAAATATAGTTTAAAGGCACAGTCTAAAAGATAAAAGAAGGTCTACCTGAATAAGTTCCTTAACATGAATGGAGCTTGCAGGACTGGAAGTTGATGTGGGTGAGTCAGTGAGTGAGTAGGGAGTGAATGTGAAGGCCTAGGACATTACTGTACACTATTATAAGACTTTAGAAATACTGTACCCTTAGGCGACACTAAATTTATTAAAAACATATTTCTGTCTTCAAGAATCAATTAACCTTGCTTACTGTAATATTATCACTTTTTAAAAAAGCTTTTTGACTGCTATGTGATAACACTTAGCTTAGAACACAGATTGTACAGTTGTTACAAAAATACTTTCTTTCTATCCTGATTCTATAACTTTTTTCTATTAAATTTTTTTAGTTAAAAGTTTTCTTTTATTAAAAACTGTGACGCAGAGGAGCCAGGTGATGTGGTTCATGCCTGTAATCCCAGTACTTTTGGAGACCCAGGCAAGAGAATCATTTTTGGCCAGGAGTTGGAGACCAGCCTGGTCCACATAGCAAGAACCCCCTACAAAAAAAAAAGTACCAAAAATGAAGACACAAACACGTTAGCCTAGGATCAGGATCATGAACACAACTGTCTCCCGTCTCCACCTTGTCCCACTGGAAGGTCTTTAGGGGCAATGACACTCATGGATCTGTCATCTATCATATCAATGCCTTTTTCCGAAATATCTCCTGAAGGACCTGCCTGAGGCTGTTTTCCAGTTAATTTTTTTTTTAACAGAAATTTTTTTTTTTTGGTTATACTTTAAGTTCTGGGATACCTGTATAGAACATGCAGGTTTGTTACATAGGTTTGCATGTGCCATGGTGGTTTGCTGCACCCATCAACCCATCATCTACATTTGGTATTTCTCCTAATGCTATCCCTCCCCTTGCCCCCACTCAATAATTTTTTAAAATATAAAAATAGAAGTACAACACTCTAAAATAATGATTAAAAGTATAGTATAGTAAATACATAAATCAGTAGCATGGCCATTTATGATCATTATCAAGCATTATGTACTGACTATAATTATATGTGCTACAGTATTAAGTAACTGGCAGTGCAGCAGGTTTGTTTACACAAGCATCATCACAAACATGTGGGGAATACATTGTGTTATTGTTACAGGATCTTTAGGGTTTCACTTTTCTGTCTGGAAAGCTCTGTGGCCAGTGGTGCCTTTGCCTGAATTCTTGTCGTACGTCCAGGAAGAATGAGGTACACAGGAAGTGGAGGGTGAACCAGATGAAGAGGAGCTTTATGGAGTGTTACAACCACTCAAAGGAGACCCACAGTGCATAGCTCCTCTCTGTAGGCAGGTCGTCTGGTGGAGTGTTCAGCTCTCAGCTGAGAGGAGGCCCTGGAGAGGGTGGCTCCTCCCTGCTACCAGGGTGTTTTGTCACCTTTCCATCCTCTGCTCGGCTCTAACTGAGCCCGGGGCTTTTATGGACCTCAGAGGGGAGAAAGTGCATGCTGATTGGTCCATGGGAAGCCATGGGTGGGCCAGAGAAGGCACCACAAGTTCCCACTCCAGTCCATGGGACTGGCATCCTGGTCTCCAGCCTTCAGGCCCTCCATGACCTGAAGGTGGGGCCTTACTTGGGACCTGCCCCCCTCTACCCAGGATTCTGCCTCCCATTGCCATTCATAGCCCCAGGGCTGGTCCCAACCCCTCTCTGAGATTGGAGGGGCACTGGAAAGGGAGAGAGGACAGACAGAGGGAACAGGTACCCCCAAGCCTGCAGGGACTGGGGGGTCCTTCCCAGGCCTCCAAGGATGCAGGCTGCAGAGATGCCTGGGTCCTCTGCCTGGAAAGGCAGTGGCAGCTATGTCCTGGGAGTTCCTGCCATGCCAGCTTGGGAGGGGTGGGGCTCCCGCTTGTCCCTGGCTATTGCCTGCTCCATGAAGTGAAAGTCCCAGGTCTGCAGCCAAGGGTCAGTTGGCTGCAGCTGCACCCAGGAGAGTGGATCCTGCCTCCAAGAGCACAGGGAGGCTTGGAACCACAGCCAGTTTGGGCAGCTGTAGCCCCACCCAGGAGAGCACTGGCACCTGCCTGCTCTGTGGAGCCAGAGGCCTGGGTTTGCATCCAAGGATTGGGTGGCTGCACATGGGGAGCTCCTTCAGCAGCTCAGAAAGGGCGGGGCTCCCTCTGGCTCCATGGAGTGTGCAGCCCCAGCTGCCCCTCTCTCCTGCAGCCGGCCTGATGGCAGCAGCCACTGCTATCATTATGATGTCACAATGGCTATGACATCACTAGGCAACAGGGATTTTTCAGCTCCTTTATAATCTTATGGAACCACCATTGTATATATAGTCTGGTCATCGAAACATCATTATGCCATGCATTACTGAAATCTTGAAACTTGAAATACGCATAATATCTTGGACAATGTCAGCGAAATGCATTAATGGGAAGGGCAGTCCCTAAGCTGTCAACACAAAGAAAAACGATGACACATTTTGGACCAGCAAGATGATCCCTTGATAATAGAGTGGAAATCAGAAGCTGCAGGGGAGATTTGTTGTTTTCAGGCATAGAGTGGCTGCAGGTTGGCCTGATGTCAATGGCAGGACTCTACAGGTGTGAAAGAATCCAGGGAGCCATCTGTGCACTGCATAGCCAGGTGGGTACTCAGTGTAGGAGGAAGTTCTGCCCAAGTTTTTCCATTTAGACATTTTTTGGAGTTTTTTGGTTACGATCATAGTGGTGTGATGAATTGGGGATTATGATGGGAAGGAGAGGGACATCTGCAGAATCTTTCTGTGCTTAGAGTAGAAAACCCTGATAAAGGATGAAGCCTGCGGGTGGCTCCTAAGACCCTCCCAAGAGTCCCTGCCTCCTAGTTTTCATGCCCAACTGTTATCGCCTCTCGAGTGTAGGCTGGACTCAGTGACTAGCTTCTGATGATGAGAATATGGGCATCTCTGTGTTCTGATTGAAGGTTGAAACAACTGTAGCTTTTTAAAAAATGGCGCCTCTGTGGCCCTGTTGCTTGATGTCTTAAAAACGCTATTATTTATTTTTGCATAATAAAGTATTGAACAATCCATTGCTTGATATAAATGGTAGTTAACTGGTCCATTGAGAGGCCTGGAATAGACATTTCTCTAGAGAAGAAAAATAGACAATAAACACACAGAATGGCTGGGCGTGGTGGCTCATGCCTGTAATGCTACCACTTTGGAAGGCCAAGGCAGATGGATTGCTTGAAGCCAGGAGTTCAAGACCACCTGGCCAACATGTTGAAACCCCATCTCTACTAAAATTATAAAAAATTAGCCAGGCATGTGGTGCATGCCTGTAATCTCAGTTACTAGGAAGGTGGAGGCACAAGAATTGCTTGAACCTGGGAGGCGGAGGTTACTGTGAGCTGAGATCACGCCACGGTACTCCTGGGTGACAGAGTGAGACTCTGCCTCAAAAACAAACAAACAAACAAGCAAAACCATAAAAATTAAAAAAAGGAAAAGACAACCAAACACAAAGCAAACAAACAAACAACCAAAATGATTCACAACATCAGTAATCCTCAGCAAAGTGCAAATCAAAACCGCATGACTAACAGGATGACTGTTAAAAACCAAGAAACAGGCTGGGCACAGTAGCTCAAGCTTGTAATCCTAGCACTTTGGGAGGCCGAGGCAAGTGGATCACCTGAGGTCAGGAGTTCGAGAACAGCCTGGCCAACATGGCAAAACCCCATCTCTACTAAAAATACAAGAATTAGTCAGGCACGATGGCAGCTGCCTGCAGTCCCAACTACTCGGGAGGCTGAGGCAGGACAATTGCTTGAACCCAGGAGGCTGAGGTTACAGTGAGCTGAGATCTCATCACTGACAGAGTGAGACTCCATCTCAACAAACAAACAAACAAACAAACAAAGAAATAGAAAATGACAAGTGTTGGTGAAAGTGTAGAGAAATAGGAAGGTTTGTACATAGTGGATGGCAATGTACAATGGGGCAGAAATAAGAAAGACAGTACGGTGCTTCCTCACAAAATTGAAAATAGCTGCCAGGCATGGTGGCTCATGTCTGTAATCCAAGCACTTTGGAGGCCAAGGTGGGCAGATCACCTGAGGTCGGGAGTACAAGACCAGCCTGACCAACATGGTGAAACCCCGTCTTTAAAAAATAAAAAATAAATAAAAAATTAAAATAGCATTACCAGATGATCCTGCAGTTCCTCTTTTTGGTAAATACTCAAAAGAATCAAAGAGGGGACTCAAGTAGATAGCTCCACTCCATATTTATAGAAGTGTTACTAATAGACAAAAATATGGAAGCAACCCCAGTGTCCATTGTTAGGTAAGTGGATAGACACAACCTGGTCCATCTGTACAATGGAATATTATTCATCCTTAAAAAGAAAGGCAATTCTAACACATGCTACCATATCAGTGAATCTAGAGATGCTATGCTACGAGAAATCAGTCAATCATAAGAGGCAAACACAGTATGATTCCACTATACCAAGTATCTCGAGAAATTCAATTCATAGCTGCAGTAGACTGGTGGTTGCCAGGGACTGGTGAGACGGAGGAATGGGGAGTTTCATAATAAGCCCTGAGTTTCCGTTCTAAAAGACAAAAAAGTTGAGCAGGTGCCTGATGGTGGTGGTTGCGCAACACTGTGAATGTACTTAATGCAGCAAAGTGTACACTGAAAAGTGGTTAAAATGGTATTGGTTACCATTTTGAAGTAGTTCAATGGTAAAATGTTACTTATCATTTTGTATAAAACTATTTATATTTATAATTTTTAAGTGTGGTATACTTTGCCATGATAAAAATTTAGAAAGATGGATTCTTGAAAAAAAAAATGAAAGAAGTGAACAATGAACAGAAGCTTTCTCCTGATTAGAGAAAGAGCCCAAAAATTCCTGTGGACATTCACTTTTTCTTCTTTATCTTGCATTAAAGAGGAAATCTTTAGAGATTGGGTATCATGGACCAATTTGGCTAATGAAGAGCTCTGTGCCTTGGGCCCCCAAGGCCATACAATAGTAAATACTCAGCCTGTGCTTCCAGCCCTGCAGTGTGAGCTTCCAGTCCAGTGGGCTCCACACCTGTCGTCTGCATCAGGAGGCTCATGTCTGACCCTGTCTTCCTGCCAGTCCTGAGGACGGAGCCTGAGCCTCCATCGTGCCCCATGCAGGGAGGACAGTGGACCTGCTCTCCGTGGTCATGGCCCAGCAGAGGGGAAGTGCAGCTCAGTGAGTGCTGAAGGATGGTCAGGAGCCTTGTTTCCTCATCCTGAGCACAAGCAGGACAGTGGGGTGGCCAGATGGAGGAGACCAGTGTGCAAAGTGTCAGCTCAGAGGACTGTGGAGGTTATGTTCTGGGTTGTGTGTGAGGTCCTTCATTTCATGTTGCTGCATCATTTTGTATTTCCATAGTCCTGTACACACATTCCTACTTCTCTATGGTTTCACCAAAATTTGATAGAGTGTTTTGTTCATTTGCTTTTTTTTTTTTTTTTTTTTTAGATGGAGTTTTGCTCTGTTGCCCAGGCTAGAGTGCAGTGGCGTGATCTAGGTTCATTGCACTGCCTCCTGGGTTCAAGTGATTCTCCTGCCTCAGCCTCCTGAGTAGCTGGGACTACAGGCGTGTGCCACCATACCTGGCTAATTTATTTATTTTTTGTATTTTTAGTAGAGACAGGGTTTCACCATGCTAGCCAGGATGATCTTGATCTCCACCTGCCTCGGCCTCCCAAAGTGCTGGGATTACAGGCATGAGCCACTGCGCCCTGCCTGTTCATTTGTTCTTAATAGCATCCTATTGGGTGGTAACTCATTGTGTTTTTTATTTGCACATCCTTGATGATGAGTGGTGTTGAATACCATTTTGTTTGCTCATTGGCTGTTTGTATATGTTCTTTAGAGAACTGTCTATTCAAGTCCTCTGCCTACTTTTAATGGGGTATTTGTTTTGTTGTTGAGTTGTAGGAGTTCTTGATGTAGTTTGGTTGTTAGCCTCTTAGCATACACATGATTTGCAAATATCTTTTCCTATTCCCTGGGTTCACTTTAGACTGATGAAATTTTACTTTCCTCCTCTGCTGATTGTACCTCCCATAGGCATCTCACCCAGGATAGCAAAAAGTGGGTGCCTCTAAAGTATTCCCTAAGCACAACAAAAAGTTTATAAAGGTGATGATGAGGATGAGGAGGAAGATGACAGTCACCATGATGTCATGAATCCTTACTGAGGGCTTCCTAAATGCATTGATCTCAGCTCTGTGTTTTATGTAGCTTGTATCACTTCATCTTCATAGTTTTTCCTGAGTTACAGCTGCACACATTATTATTATTGTACAGAGGAGGAAACGAGCTACGTTTCCCAGGCTGGTCTCAAACTTCTATCCTCAAGCAATCCTCCTGCTTTGGCCTCCCAAAGTGCTGGGATTCCAGGTGTGAGCCACCATGCTGGGCTACCTTTCTTATCAAAACTTCTCCAAGTCCACATAAGGCAAGGACAGGAGTTATATATTAAGCGAATTTTATAATAAAGCCCACATGAATTTCAGTGAGCACTTACTTCCATGAAGAATGAAAGTCAGAAAACATAAGAATGATGGAAACCCTAGACTATAACTGGCATGTAAAGATGTTTTCTGATCTACGAACTTTCATTTAGTTTTGAGACAACACAGTCCTACATCTTATTGTTTATAAATATCCTTCATCAATGGAATTTGTACAATTGTATTACAATAAACAAGATATAGCTGACTATTTAGTTTCCTTTCATTGGATTTCATCTTTTTATTAAAGGGACAAGAATATTTTTATTCTCTATTTTTTTCTGATTAAGCTATATTTTACTGTGATCATGGATTTCTAAAATCGCTAATGTTTTTGCTCTCCTAACATTTTTCAATAGACTGTCTCTAAGGTAGGTGCTTACAGAAAGAGGTGAATAGCACAAAATCCATTATGAAATAGTTCTAAGGAAATTGAGTTTGTCAGAACTGAGAACTATTGCTGAGGGTGTATAATCCCATGTAAAAGCTTAATTTCTGAATTGTTTGTATCCAAAATATAGACACAGTGCTTGATGCTGGTTTACTTGTGTCACATTTTCCAATTCTCTTTTTTTTTTTTCCTCAAAAGGTGTCGGAGCTACACAGAGCCACAGAATCTCACAGGTGTCTCAGAATTCCTCCTCCTGGGACTCTCAGAGGATCCAGAACTGCAGCCAGTTCTCACTGGGCTGTTCCTGTTCATGTACCTGGTCACGGTGCTGGGGAACCTGCTCATCATCCTGGCTGTCAGCTCTGACTCCCACCTCCACACCCCCATGTACTTCTTTCTCTCCAACCTGTACCTGGCTGACATTGGTTTCACCTCCACCACCATCCCCAAGATGATTGTGGACATCCAGGCTCACAGCAGAGTCATCTCCTATGTGGGCTGCCTGACTCAGATGTCTTTCTTTATCCTTTTTGCATGTATGGATGACATGCTCCTGAGTGTGATGGCCTATGACCAGTTTGTGGCCATCTGTCACCCCCTGTACTACCCAGTCATCATGAATCCATGACTCTGTGGCTTCTTAGCCTTGTTGTCTTTTTTTATTAGTCTTTTGGACTCCCAGCTGCACAATTTGATTCTATTACAACTCACCTGTTTCAAGGATGTGGACGTTTCTAATTTCTTCTGTGACCCTTCCCAACTCCTCCATCTTAGCTGTTCTGACACCTTCATCAATGAAATGGTCATTTATTTCATGGGTACCATATTTGGCTGCCTCCCTATTTCAGGGATCCTTTTCTTTTACTACAAAATTGTTTCCTCCATTCTGAGAGTTCCATCATCAGGAGGGAAGTATAAAGCCTTCTCCACCTGTGGCTCTCACCTGGCACTTGTTTGCTTATTTTATGGAACAGGCCTTGTAGGGTACCTCAGTTCAGTTGTGTCACCACCCCCCAGGAAGAGTATGGTGGCCTCAGTGATGTACACAGTGGTCACCCCCATGCTGAACCCCTTCATCTACTGCCTGAGGAACAGGGACATTCGAAGTTCCTTGTGCAGGCTGCACAGCAGAATAGTCAAATCTCATCATTTGTTCTGTGGGAAGTAGAAAAATTCCTTTTTAAAGTTCCTTTCTTGTTAAAGAATAAATTATAAGTATGCTAATAACTCTTTGTTAAGCCCTATCCTATGTAGCTGTTAGACATGCCATGCTTACAGGCACGTAATACATTCTATGTCCTTGTACTTTAACCAAGAAAGCTGTGTTGGACTTGCTCACAGGCATGTCCCAGCTCTCCATTGCTTTTACCTGTTTAGAAAAGTTTTAAGTTGTTAGCCAACTGGGTTTTAGTTTAGATTGTGAGGTCTGACTGCAGCCAATGGAGATCAGACAAGCAGTAAGGATGACCCCGAATGCATAACGGATAAATTTGTGTGTTTTCCTTTGTTCATTGCACTCTTGTGGACAATGGATAGTCAGAATACCCTTCCTGCAGTCCAGGAAGTAAAAATTGTGTTGCTGAAAGATGCTTTGTCTCAGTGCTAATTTTTCTTTGTGGCACTGAGTGTCTATTTTCAACATGTTCCATCCTTTTTGTTACATGGGTTAGAAATGGCAGCAAAGTTTAATACCTAGAGCTGCAAATTCTGCCCCCTTGGTCACATTATTTTCTTTGCTTGACAGCTTTCATTTCTCTCTGGGTTTCGTCTGCTAATACTGCTTGCTTCGTTTTATCTTTAGTTGCAATGGGTGAGTATTCTGGTATCCTTTGTTCATCATAAGCATCAAGAATGATTCTAATATACCTAGACAGCCTCCTTTAGTATCTGTGCAGTGATCTTGATATCCAGGTGAAATCACAAATTTTTTTTTTCTTTTTTATTTGGGACGGAGTCTCACTCTATCGCCAGGCTGGAGTGCAGAGGTATGATCTCGGCTCACTGCAACCTCTGCCTCCTGGGTTCAAGTGATTCTCCTGCCTCAGCCTCCCAAGTAGCTGGGACTACAGGTGCACGCCACCATGCCTGGCTAATTTTTGTATTTTTAGTAGAGACTGGGTTTCACCTTGTTGACCAGGATGGTCTCAATCTCTTGACCTCGTGATCCACCCACCTCGGCCTCCCAAAGTGCTGGGATTATAGGCGTGAGCCACCGCACCCGGCCTGGTCTCCATCTTTTGACCTCAGGTGATCTGCCTGTCTCGGGTTCCCAAAGTGTTGGGATTACAGGCATGAGCCACCGTGCCTGGCCAGTTTCTAATTTTCTGTGGAGGATGTTAAGTGAGGACTCATAGTACTTCGTATTTACCTCCCTTTTTACAGTTCTTGTGTAATTTCTTTCCAAATCGCATCTAGGAAATCACTTTAGGCAGCTTATGTGTGATGATGTCTATCAATGGTCCTCACATTTGGTTTTTATTGATATTGCCTGGGGACCTCACAAATACTGAGGCCTGGGTCTCGTTACCAAAATTTACTTGACCTGTGTGGGGTAAGGAATTTTAAAAGCACCAGAAATAGTTCAGGTGTTGAAGTTTCTAAAGGGATCAAGCTCCAATGGGTAAGTTACAAAAAAGTTTAATGTAACACCAGGCAACATGAATCATTCAAATATCTTCTTAAAATGCATTGTCGTTCAGCACTGTAGATATTTACGTATGGCCGGGCTTGGTATCTCACACCTGTAATCCCAGCATTCTGGGAAGCCTTGGCAGGCAGATTGCTTGAGGTCAGGAGTTCAAGACCAGCCTGGACAACATAGTGAAACCCCTGTCTCTACCGAAAATACAAAAATTATCTGGGCATGGTGGTGCATGCCTGTAATGCCAGCTACTCCGGAGGTTGAGGCAGGAGGATCACTTGAACCTGGGAGGCAGAGGATGCAGTGAGCCAAGATGGTGCCTTTGCACTCCAGCCCAGAGACTGTCTCAAAAAAAAAAAAAAGAAAAAAGAAAAAAAAAAGAAAAAGAAAAGAAAAAAGAAATATTATGCCAGATTTTTTACCACAATAATTTTTATTGTACATTTAGGCAGCATATATTTATACACATATAATTTTTTCTCCTATTTCACTCCTGTGCATACATAAAAAGGAAAATAGAAATGAATAACATGGTAACAGTATTCCTGTCACTTCACATTCAGAGACTAATTTTTTAAAAATTTGCTATATTTTTAGTTTTTATAAAGAAAATATGATATATATACAGAATGGAATATAATTCATCAAAAATGCATCACATCCTGTCATTTGCAGCCACATGAGTGGAAAGTGAAATAAGCCAGGCACAGGAAGATAAATATTGCCTATTCTCATTCATGTGTAAGAGCTAGCATTAGAGAAAAGAGTGGTGGTTACCAGAGGCTGAGAAGGGTGTGTGAGTGGGCGTTGGGAGTGAAGAGAGTTTGGTTAATGGACACCAACATACAGTGAGATAGAAGGAATAAGTTCTAATATTTGATAGCATGGTAGGGTAAGTACAGTTAATAATTTATTTTATATATATATATATATATTTTGAGACTCACTTGGTCATCCAGGCTGGAGTACAGTGACATGATTTCAGCTCTTTGCAACCTCCACCTCCTGGGTTCAAGTGATTCTCCTGCCTCAGCCTCCTGAGTAGCTGGGATTACAGGCATCTGCCACCACATCCAGCTAATTTTTGTATTTTTAGTAAAGACGAGGTTTCACCATGTTGGGCAGGCTGGCCTTGAACACCTGCCCTCAACTGTTCCACCCGCCTCGGCCTCCCAAAGTCCTGGGATTACAGGTGTGAGCCATTGTGCCTGGCCCATTTATTGTATATTTCAAAATAGCTAGAAGAGATTTTAAATGTTTCCAAGAAAAAGAAATGATAAATGTTTGAAACGATGGATGTTCTAAATATCAGCAATGACATATTGTATGTTTATATCAAAATACCACATGTACTCTATAAATATATGCAGTTATTATATATCAATAAAAAAATGTGATGGCTATTTTAAATGGCACTTTTGAAAATTAAATTGTAACTGTTTTAGTGCATAGAAATAGATTTTTTTTTGGCATAAAGAACTTCATGCAGTCATGCAATATACCTATGTAACTGTTAAATTCAGCCTAAAGGCCAGGTGGATCACGCCTGTAATCCCAGCACTCTGGGAGGCCGATGCAGGCGGATCACCTGAGGTCAGGAGATCGAGACCATCCTGGCCAACATGGTGAAACCCTGTCTCTACTAAAAATACAAAACTTAGCCGGGTGTAGTGGTGCATGCCTGTAGTCCCAGCTACTCAAGAGGCTGAGGCAGAAGAATTGCTTGAATCTGGGAGGTGGAGGTTGCAGTGAGCCAAGATCAACCCAAGGCACTCCAGCCTGGCAACAGAGCAAGACTCTGTCTCAACAACAACAACCACAACAACAACAACAAAAATCAGCCTACAGCTGTCTCCTTACGTATTTTAAGTTCAGCCTGAAAATTTCTCCATGCATATGAACTGTAACCTAATTGGATGTTCAAACAGATTGTACCCTACTCCTGAGCCAATGATCTGTTTTTGAGCCATCAAAGCTGGCCAACCTTTCAAACCGTGTTCAAATTCAGCGAACACTGAGCAGTAACCCATGCAGCTGTTTGTGTACCTCACTTCCATTCTTTTGTACGTCACTTTTCTTTTTCTGTCCATAAGTTTTCTTCCCTCAGATGACTGCACTGGAGCCTCTCTGAACCTGTTCTGGTTGGGCTTGCCAGATTTGTGAATCATTATTTGCTCAATTCAACTCTATTAAATTTGACTGGGTGAAGTGGCTCACACCTGTAATCCCAGCACTTTGGGAGGCCGAGGCAGGTGGATCACTTCAGGTCAGGAGTTCAAGACCAGCCTGGCCAAGATGGCAAAACCCTGTCTCTACTAAAAATACCAAAATTAACTGAGCATGGTGGCAGGCACCTGTAATCCTAGCTACTCAGGAGGCTGAGGCAGGAGAATTGCTTGAACCTAGGAGGTAGAGGTTGCAGTGAGCTTAGATGACACCACTGCACTCCAGCCTAAGTGACAGAGCAAGACTCTGTCTCAAAAAAAGAATAAAAAAAGGCCAGGCATAGTGGCTCATGCCTGTAATCCCAGCAGTTTGGGAAGCAGAGGTGGGTGGATCACAAGGTCAGGAGATGGAGACCATCCTGACCAACATGGTGAACCCTCGTCTCTACTAAAAAAACAAAAAACAAAAACCAAAAATTAGCTGCGCATGGTGGTGCATGCCTGTAATCCCAGCTACTTGGGAGACTGAGGCAGGAGAATCGCTTGAACCAGGGAGTCAGAGGTTGCAGTGAGCCGAGATCTCGCCACTGCACACCAGCCTGGGCAACAGAACAAGACTCCATCACAAAAAAAACCCTAACAACATGAACTAGAACAGATATCTGTACACCTACATTCCTATCAGCATTATTCACAATAGTATTATTCACAAAAAAGGGGAAGCAATCCAAGTGTCAATTAGATGAATGGATAAACACAATGTGGACCATTTGTGCAATGGAATATTACTCAGCCTTGAAAAGAAAGAGAATTCTGACACATGCTACAACATGGATGAACCCTGAAGACATTATGCTAAGTGATATAACTTGCCAGGGGTTGGTGAGATGGAGGAATGAATAAAGTTCAAAGGGGACTGAGTTTCTGGTTTGTAAGATAGAAAAGTTCTGGAGATGGATGGTGGTGATGATTATACACCAATGTGAATGTACTTAATGCCATTGAAATGTATGCTTAAAAAATGGTTAAACTTGTAAAATGTTTATATTAGACACTTTATATAAAATCATTTATATCTCTAATTTTTGTATTTATATGCAGTATATTTACCACAATAAAAAATGAAAATTAAAAGCAGATAGATTTCTAAATAAAAGTAGTGAGTCAGACAGATTAGCTTTCTCCTAACAAGAGAAAAGTTCTAAAATCTTCCAAGGACACTCATTTTCTCATCTTGCATCAATATGAAGAAGTCCTTAGAGACTGGGGAGCATGGGCCAATTTGGCTAATGAAGAGCTCTGTGCCTTGAGCCCCCAAGGCCATACAACAGTAAATACTCAGCCTGTGCTTCCAGCCCTGCAGTGTGAGCTTCCAGTCCAGTGGGCTCCACACCTGTCGTCTGCATCAAGAGGCTCATGCCTGACCCTGTCTTCCTGCCAGTCCTGAGGACGGAGCCTGAGCCCCCATCGTGCCCCATGCAGGGAGGACATCGGACCTGCTTTCTGCGGTCATGGCCCAGCAGAGGGGAAGCACAGCTCAGTGAGTGCTAAGGGACGGTCGGGAGCCTTGTTTCCTCATCCTGAGCACAAACAGGACAGTGCGGTGGCAGATGGGAGTACACCAATGTGTGAAACGTCAGCTCAGAGGACTGTGGAGTTTATGTTCTTTGCTGTAGTGGGGACTCAGAAATCTCATTCCAAGTTTTACTTTCCTCCCTGATTCAGTGTTCCGTGGAGATCTCACTGGTGACAGTCTACAGTAGGTTCCTTTTAGCTGTTCCGTAAGCACTCCCAGAGGATTGTGAATGTGATGATGAGGCTGAGGAGGAAGATGGCAGTCCCTGTGACCTCATGACCCTCACTGAGGGATTCCTAAATGCCAAGCTTTGAGCTCTGTCTTTGATGCAGCATATTTCATTTCATCTGCATCATCTTCCGCAGGTTATAAATGCACATATTATTATTTTACGGAAGAAGAAAGATACAAAACATTTTTAATTAAAATAATCATTTGTTCATTGAGTACTTTGTCTTTATATTTACAGACTATAATAGATTGAAGAGAAGAAATGTAGATAAATTATTTTCCATTGCTTTGTTCCTTGCTTTTCTCTTGTCCTTTCTGTCATTTTCTTAATCATGGTGTCTTGATGTAGAATCATAATTGCTAAGTTTCTTCATGGTAAAATATTTTAACCTTATAAAATGCATTCTGCTTTGCTATTTTTGGTAAATATATGCAGATTGAAAGAATGCCAAAGAGAAACAAACAGTATTTTTGTTTTTTGAGACGGAGTTTTGCTCTTATTGCCCAGGCTGGAGTGCAACGGCGCAATCTCGGCTCACTGCAACCTCCGCCTCCCAGAAAATGACATCTTGACTGATCCAAAGCATTTTTATATAACTTGTACCAGCTCAAGTGGTAGGAAGGGGTGAAGCCACGTTCATACCAGGCAGTCTAACAACTTGCCCTGTGTCCAAGCGAGATTAAACAGATCACATATTCTCCCTGGGTGACCTATATGCGATGGATGCATAAAGTCGAGGCACAGTAAGTTTTATATACTGTTATTAATATTTTCAAGCTAGTCATTTCCATACCACTCAAATGTCCTGTTACCTGAAGATATGGCTTTCCTACATCTCTGACAGGACATATTATTTTTGTCCTAATAGAAGTATGCACTGAGTTTTGAAAGGAATGACTGAGTTTCGTTCATTTCTAATTCTTAAGGCCTTTTTTTTTTTTTTAATTTTTTCTTGAGACCACGTCTCACTCTGTCACCCAGGCTGGAGTGCAGTGGTGTAATCTTGGCTCACTGCAATCTCCACCTCCTGGATTCAAGCAATTCTCCCTGCCTCAGCCTCCCAAGTAGCTGGGATTACAGGTGCCTGCCACCACACCCAACTAATTTTTTGTATTTTTTAGTAGCGAGAGGGTTTCACCATGTTGGCCAGGCCAGTCTTGAACTCCTGACCTCAGGTGATCTGCCCGCCTTGGCCTCCCAAAGTGCTGGGATTACAGGTGTGAGCCACCACGCCCAGCCCTACTCTTTGCTTTTTTTCTGAAAAAAGTAGGCTGTATTTTACTGTGATAATATATTTGTTATTTCTACTATTTTTGCTCTTCTCACATTGTTTAGTCAAGTGTCTCTAAAGTAAATGTGCGGAGAAACAGGTGACTAACACAAAAATCAATCATGAAAGAGTTCTTAGAAAACTGAGTTTGTCACAACTGAGAAATACTGCTGAGTGGGTATGGTCCTCACATGTGAAAACTTGTCAATTGCTTTTATTCAAAGAAAAGATACAGTGCTGGGTGCTGGTTTACTGGTTTCCTATTTTCTAATCCTCTTTTCTTTTTAAAAGGTGTCTTAGCTACACAGAACTACAAAATCTAACAGGTGTCTTCGAATTCCTGCTTATGGGGCTCCCGGACGATCCAGAACTGCAGCCTGTCCTCGCTGGGCTGTTCCTGTCCATGTACCTGGTCACCGTGCTGGGGAACCTGCTCATCATCCTGGCTGTCAGCTCTGACTCCCACCTCCACACCCCCATGTACTTCTTCCTCTCCAACCTATCCTTGACTGACATTGGTTTCACCTCTACCACTGTCCCCAGGACAATTGTGAACATCCAAACTCACAGCAGAGTCATTGCCTATGCAGGCTGCCTGACACAGATGTCTTTTTCAATCCTTTTTGCGTGTATGGAAGACATGCTTCTGGCTGTGATGGCCTATGACCGGTTTGTGGCCATCTGTCACCCCCTGCACTACACAGTCATCATGAATCCACGGCTCTGTGGTTTCTTAGTGTTGGTGTCTGTTTTTCTTAGCCTTTTAATATCCCAGGTGCACAATTTGATTGCCTTACAATTTTCTTGCTTCAAAGATATAAAGATTTCTAATTTCTTCTGTGAGCCTTCTCAACTCCTCACCCTTGCTTGTTCTGACACCTTCGTCAATAACATAGTCATGAATTTCTTTGCTGCTGTATTTGGTTTTCTTCCCATTTCAGGGATCTTTTTCTCTTACTACAAAATTGTTTCCTCCATTCTGAGAGTTCCATCATCAAGTGGGAAGTATAAAGCCTTCTCCACCTGTAGCTCTCACCTGGCGGTTGTTTGCTTATTTTATGGAACAGTCCTTGGAGTGTACCTTGGGTCAGCAGTGTCATCTTCCCCCAGGAAGAGTGTGGTGGCCTCAGTGATGTACACAGTGGTCACTCCCATGCTGAACCCATTTATCTACAGCCTGAGAAACTCAGGCATCAAAAGTGCCCTGCGGAGTTTGCATAGCAGAATAGTCAAATATCTTTGTCTCATGCATCCTTTTTGTTATGTGGGTTAGAAAAGGCAGCAAAATCAAATATCACAGACTGCAAATCCTGCTTCCTCGGCCACGTTATTTTTGTTGCTTTAAGGTTTTCATTCTTGTCCATGTTTCATACGTGAATATTGCTTCCTTTTCTATGTCTTGAATTAGAATGTGTAGGTATTCCGGTATCCTTTGTTCATCATAAACTTCGTGACTGAATCCAGTATACCTAGACAGCCTCCTTTAGCTTCTGAGTGATGACTGTGGTATTCAGGTGAGTCTCAACTCTCTTTTTCTTTCTTTCTTTTTTTTTTTTTGAGACAGAGTCTCATACTCTTGCCCGGGCTGGAGTGCAGTGGCACGATCTTGGCTCACTGCAAACTTCGCCTTGCGGGTTCAAGAGATTCTCCTGCCTCAGCCTCCTGAGTAGCTGGGATTACAGGCATCCGCCACCACGCCCAGCTTATTTTCTGTGTTTTTAGTAGAGATGGGGTTTCTCCATGTTGGCCAGGCTGGTCCCAAACACCTTTCCTCATGATTTGCCCACCTCTGTCTCCCAAAGTGCTGGGATTACAGGTGTCAGCCACTGCACCCCGGCCTCAACTCTCTTTTTATGTACAGGAAATCATCACTTAACATGTAACATGATTAATGGATTCTTGGAAACTGTGACATTAAGGGAAGGATATATGGCTGGTCCTTGAATAATGTTGTTTTATTATAATGTTGAGCAAAAAACTTGGTTTCATTTATTATATGTCATTTTACTTAAAGTTACAGTTTACAAGAACCTATTGAGAATGTTTAGTAGGTACCTGCTCTACTTCAAATTTACATCCCTTCCCACAGTTCATGTGTAATTTTGGTACAAATTGCATTGATGAAATCTATTTAGGTAGACTATGTGTGAGGATTCATATAATTGGTTCTCAAGCTTGGTTTAGTCTGAAATCTCCTGGAAAACTTACAAATGCTGACGAGTAGCTCTCATAGCCAGATATTTGGATGTACTTGGACATGTCAAGAAGTGAGGATATTTAAAAACATGAGTGACGGTTCAGATGATAAAGTTGTTCAATCTCAAATGAATAAGTTACAAAAGAGTTTTTGTAGCACCAGGCAACCTGATTTCTTCAAATATCTACTTCAAATAAACTATCCGTCAATGCCATATAATTTGTTGTTAAACAGTTATTTTTTACCTCTTAGAATTTACAGCCAAAGGAATATAAATCATTCTATCATAAAGACACATGCACATGTATGTTCATTGCAGTACTATTCACAATAGCAAAGACATGGAATCAACCCCAGCACCATGACCAGGTACATGGACAGGAACAGCCCAGTGAGGATGGGCTGGATCATCTGTGAGTCCCATAAAGAGGAATTCTGAGACAACTCTTAGATTCTGTGTCTGTGTACCTTGGACACCTTTTGAGAAAAAAAGGATTTGGAAGAAAGGAAACAAATAAACCAGCACCCAGTACTGTGCCTACATTTTGGATACAAACAATTTGTATCCAAGCCACTTCCACAAGCAAGTAAAATGATCACATTTGAGAACCACACACTGTCAGCAATATGTCTCAGTTGAGACTAACTCAATTTTCTTAGAACTCTTTGAGTTTTATGTTATTCACCTCTTGTTGTCCATACTTTACAGATATTCAACTGAAGAATGTTAGAAGACCAAGACACTAGAGATTATTCATAATGTATTCATCCATTTTCACACCACTATAAAGAACTACCTGAGACTGGGTAATTTGTGAAGAAAAGAGGTTTCACTGTCTCACAGTTCTGCATGGCTGGGGAGGCCTCAGGAAACTTACAGTCATGGCAAAAGGTGAAGGGGAAACATGTTGAACATGGTGGCAGGAGAGAGAAGGGGAAGTGCCATGCTTTTAAACCATCAGATCTCGTGAGAACTCACTCGCTATCACGAAAATAGCAAGGGGGAAGTCTCCCTCCATGACCTAGTCACCTCCCACCAGGCCCCTTCTCGCTAACACATGGGGATTACAATTTGAGATGAGATTTGGGTGGGGACAAAGAGCCAAACCATATCACATGATCGTATATATATATATATAAATAATTATAATATATAGGGTAATATATAGGCTATAGAGTAAAATATGACCTAATGTTTTAGGATGAAATGTACAATAAAAAAATCCTTCTCCTTTTAAGAAAAAATAATCATCCAAATTTAGGGCAATTAAAGAGCAGTCAAATATACTTTATTTTAGTCTAATACAGTGCTATAGATTCCCTCAATTTACAATATTTATATATACTCTATAAGCACTAGGACTACTTAATCTGGATACTCAAAAGTTGATAGCTCATAATCAGACAGCATTTTAATATCCCATTTATGTGGTAGAGTTTTCATCATTCTTATCTTTTGTGACTTCTTTGCTTTATCAAAGTAAGTGCTCACTCAAATATGTGGGCTTTATTTAAATTTATTTAATATATAACTCCAGCCAGCTGGGTGACGCCTGTAATCCCAGCACTTTGGGAGGATGAGGTGGGCAGATCACTTGAGGTCAGGAGTTTGAGACCAACCTGGCCAACATAGCTAAACTCTGTTTCTACTAAAACCACAAAAAATTAGCCAGTTGTGATAGCGAGTGGCTGTAGTCCCAGCTACTCAAGAGTTTGAAGTAGGAAAATTGCTTGAACTTGGGAGGTGGAGGTTGCAGTGAGCCAAGATCACACCACTGTACTCCAGTCTGGGCAAAAAAATTAAATATATATAATATATACTTTCAATTATTTTTAATTAATTACAACTAATTTTTATCAATTTTTAATTAATATATTTAATATATATATATATTTAAAATATATATACACTCCACACTCCTGTCCTTGCCCTAGGTGGACTCTGAGTTTTGATCAGCAAGGTTTAGGGAAACACACATAATCACAGGCCATCGCTGAGCACACATGTCGATGGTACACAATGCACCTGTTGATGAAACAACGATGTGATTTTAAGAACAGCTTTGGCCAGGCGCAGTGACTCAGCCTGTAATCCCAGCACTTTGGGAGGCTAAGGCGGTGGATCATGTCAAGAGATCGAGACCATTCTGGTCAACATGGTGAAACCCTGTCTCTACTAAAAATACAAAAAAAAAAAAAAAAAAAAATTAGCTGGGTGTGGTGGTGCGTGCCTGTAGTCCCCGCTTCTCGGGAAGCTGAGGCAGGAGAATTGCTTGAACCCGGGCAGGAGGCGAAGCTGCAGTGAGCTGAGATTGCGACACTGCACTTCAGCCTGGCAACAGAGTGAGACTCTGTGTTAAAAAACAAAACAAAATGAAACAAAAAAAACACCTTTACCTGGAATGATGTCAAACCCTAAAATGAGTCTCAGTCCAACAGATAAAGTTTATCTGCCTCTTCTTTTCCTGTCTCTGTTCCTCATTATTATACGTATGAACATTGCTAGCATGGTTTTTGAATAATTGAACGTTGTAGATGATATTAGATACAGTTATAGGGCCCATGTGATATGACACAGACATAAACAGAGCTATTTGATCTTGTCTCTAGTTCTAGGAGACCTTTCTGAAAGGGATGAAAAAGACAGACAGGAAAGGACAAGCTAAGCTAAGTCCAAAGTTATCACAGCCAATTTTTGGGAACCCAGGAAGGTTTAATATTTAACAATATCCAATATTTAACAAATGTTTTTACATTTGATGCTTCCTCTGTGCCAAGGAAAATATTGTTTCTAGGGAATCAGAAATGAAAGAGACACACTCCTTCCTGTGACTGTACTCAGGACTTACATAAGGACAAAAGTAAAAAGTCCTATAAGGGACCAGGGGCAGTGGCTCACATCTGTAATCCCAGCACTTTGGGAGGCTGAAGTGGGTGGATCATCTGAGGTCAGGAGTTAGAGACCAGTCTGTCCAACACGGCGAAACTAAAAATACAAAAATTAGCTTGGCATGGTGGCGCTTACCTGTAATCCCAGCTACTTGGAAGGCTGAGGCATGAGAATCGCTTGAACCCAGCAAACAGAGGTTGAATTGAGCGGAGATTGCACCACTGTACTCCAGCCTGGGTGACAGAGGGAGACTATGTCACAAAAAAAAGTTCTGTGAAAAATGCAAAGGAATTGTAAAATCAGGCCATGAGACATTTCAACTAAATTGTATGAAGATCAACCTTAAAATATTAATATTAGCTTGGTGCTAAATTTATTGTGATTTTTGCCATTACTCTCAATATAATATTGAAATTATAATATGACTTTGCCTTTACTTCATGTATCTGTCACTCAGGTAACACCCATGATTTGTTTAACCATTACTCAGTGCAGTTAGATGAACTCGAGATCAACTCAGAAGACAGTGCTGACTCTCAGAGACAGTAACATTTTGCCTGTGTTGCACAGAAAAGTGGAAAGAGTGAGACTCACAATAAAAGGGTCTGTCTCAGGACCCAGGAAAGAAACTTCTTCATTGTTTTCGAGATTCCAGAAAGATTTAAGCGGAAGTCAGAGGTCTTAACCACAGGTATGTCTCAGATGCATTTGGAAAGTTTCCAAATTCCTGAATAGGACTGGAACCCAAGACCCTGATTTTATGTCTCCTTGAGGAAGTGGAGAGCTGCAAGGAAATCCAGGGACAGGGGCAACGGAGAGATGCACCCTGAGAGTTCCTGTGCCAGCTCTTTCTGGGATCTTTGATATGATCTCAGCTGCCCTTTCTACACTTGATACAGGCACCCACTGGTCTAGCTGTGGTCTGCAAAGAACCCCCAAAGGGAGAAGCAAAGTTAGCAGAGGACATCTACCAGAGTGACAGGCATTTTTCTTTTCTTCTTCTTCTTTTTTTTCTGAGACGGAGTCTCACTCTGTTGCCCAGGCTGGAGTACGGTGGTGTGATCTCAGCTCACTGCAACCTCCTCCTCCTGGGTTCGAGTGATTCACCACGTCTCAGCCTCCCAAGTAGCTTGAAGTACAGGCACGTGCCACCATGCTCAGCTAATTTTTTGTATTTTTAGTAGAGACAGGATTTCACCATGTTTGCCAGGTTGGTCTCAAACTCCTGACCTCAGGTGATCCACCCACCTCGGTCTCATAATATATATATTTTTTGAGATGGAGTCTCCCTCTGTTGCCCAGGCTGGAGTGCAGTGGCATAATCCTGGCTCACTGCAGCCTCTGCCTCCCAGTTTCAAGTGATTCTCCTGCCTAAGCCTCCTGAGTAGGTGGGATTACAGGCTTGCCATCACACCAGGCTAATTTTTACATTTTTAGTAGAGACAGGGATTCGTCATGTTGACCATGCTGGCCTCAAACTCCTGGCCTCAAATGATCCGCCCACCTCAGCTTCCCAAAGTGGTCCCTCAGATCTTCTCCTCAGACCCTCTCCTCAGAAATTCAGACCCTCTCCTCAAACCACGCTCAGAACCACACACCATCCCCTTAGACCAACTCCTCAGACCTTCTCCTCAGATCCTCTGACCCTCTTCTCAGCCTCTCTCCTCAGATCTTTAGACCCTCCTTTCAGACCCTCAGATCCTCCCATAATACCCTCTCCTCAGACCCTCAGACCTTCCCCTCAGATCCTCCCCTCAGTCCCTCTCCTCAGACCCTCAGATCCTTTCCTCAGACCCTCTCCTTACACTCTCTCTTCAGGCCTTCAGACCATCACCTCAGACCCTCTTCTCAGACCGTCTCCTCAGACCTTCAGATTCTCTCCTCAGACCCACAAATTCTCCTCATAGACCCTCTCCTCAGACCATGAGACCCTCTTCTGAGACCCTCTCCTAAGACCCTCAACCCTCCTCTCAGACCTTCTCCTCAGATCCTCAGACCTTCTTCTCAGACTCTTTCCTCAGACCCACAGATCCTCGTCTCAGACCCTCTCCTCAGACTCTCTCTTCAGACCTTCAGACCCTCACCGCAGTCTCTCTCCTCAGACTTTCTGATCCTCTCCTCAGACCCACATTCCCTCCTCTCAGACCCTCTCCTCATACCCTCTCCTCAGACACTCAGGCCCTCCTCTCAGACTCTCTTCAGACCCTCAAACTCACTGCTTGGACCTTTGGACCCTCCTCTCAGACCCTCTTTTCAGACCCTCAAATCCACTCCTCAGAACCTCTTCTTAGACCTACAGACCCTCCCCTCAGACTCCTTCCTCACACCCACAGATCCTCCTCTCAGATCCTCTCCTCAGACCTTCAGACCCTCTCCTCAGACCCTCAAACCCTCCTCTCAGACCCTCTCCACAGACCCTCAGACTCTCCACTGAGACTCTTATCAGACTTTCAGACCCTCCCCTCAGACCCTGTCCTCAGACCTTCAGACCATACCCTCAGACCTCTCTTCAGATCTTCAGACCATCTCCGCAGACTCTCTCCTCAGACCTTCAGACCCACTCCTCAGACCATGCCTCAGAACCACACACCTTCTCTCAGATCCTCTCCTCAGACTCTCAGACCCTCCCATCAGACCCTCACCTCGGACCCTCTGCTGAGCCCCTCAACCCTCCATTCAGACCCTCTCCACAGACCTTGAGATTCTCCACTGAGACTCTTCTTAGATTCTCTGATCCTCGCCTCAGACCCTCAGACCCTCCCCTAAGACCCTCTCCTCAGACCTTCAAACTTCCTCCTCAGACCCTCTCCTCAGATCCACAGGTCCTCCTCTCAGACCCTCTCCTCAGACTCCCTCTTCAGACTTTCAGACTCTCACTTCAGACCCTCTCCTCAGACCTGATCTTCTCCTCAGACTGTCTCTTCAGGTCAACATACTCTCCTCTCAGACCCTCTACGCACACGTTCAGACCCTCCCCTCACACCCTCTCCTCACACCGTCTCCTCAGACTCTCAGACCCTCCTCTCAGACTCTCCTCAGACCCTCAAATCTTCTCCTCAGACCCTCTTCTCAGACCCACAGACCCTCCTCTCAGACTCTCTCCTCAGACCCACAGATCCTCCTCTCAGACCCTGTCCTCAGACCTTCAGACCCTCTCCTCTGACCCTTAGACTCTCCCCTCAGACCCTCCCTTGACCCTCTCCTCAGACCCTCAGACTCTCCACTCAGACCATTTCCACAGACCCTCAGATTCTCCACTATGCCTCTCTCATCAAACTCTCAGACCTTCCCTTCAGACCCTGTCCTCACATCCTCAGACCCTCCTCTCAGATCTCTCCTCAGACCTTAAGATCCTCTCCTCAGACCTTCAGACCCTCTCGTTAGACCATGCTTCAGAACCACACACCCTTTCCTCAGACCCTCTCCTAAGACCCTCAGACCCTCCCCTCAGACCCTCAGATTCTCCTATCAGACCCTCTCCTGAGACCCTCTCCTCAGACCATGCCTCAGAACCACACACCCTCCAGTCAAACCCTCTCCTTTCATTCTATCCTCAGATCCTCTGAATGTCTTCTCAGACTCTCTTCTCAGACCTTCAGACCCTCCTCTCAGACCCTAAGATCGTCCCATCATACTCTCTTCTCAGACCCTCCTCTCAGATTCTCCCCTCAGACCCTCCCTTCAGACATTCAGACACTCACCTCAGACCTTCTCAGACCTTCTGATCCTCTACTCAGACTGTCTCCTCAGACCTTCACACTCTCCCCTCACCCCACATACCCGCCTCTCAGACCCTCTCCTCACGTGTGTAGACTCTCCCCTCAGACCCTCAGACCTGCTGCTTAGACCTTCGGGCCCTTTTCTCAGACCCTCTTTCTAGACCCTCAAATTCTCTCCTCAGATCCTCTTCTCAGACCCACAGATCCTCCTCTCAGACCCTGTCCTCAGACTCTCAGCCCCTCCCCTCACATCCTCTCCTCACTCCCTCAGACCCTCCCCTCAGACCTTCAGACCCTCCCCTTGGACCCTCACCTGGGACCCACAGATCCTCCTCAGAGACCCTCTCCTCAGACTGTCTCCTCAGACCTTCAGATCATCTCCTCAGACCATCTCCTCAGACCCTCAGATTCTCCTCTCAAACCCTCTCCTCAAACCCTCAGACCCTCCACTTAGTCTCTCTGCACAGACCCTCAGATTCTCCACTGAGATTCTCTCTTCAGACTCTCAGACCCTTCCCTCAGACCCTCTCCTCAGACCTTCAGACTCTCCCCTCAGACCCTCTCTTCAGACCTTCAGACCTCCTCAGATCATCTCCTCAGACCTTCAGAGCCTCTTTCAGACCTTCTCCTTAGACCTTCAGACTCTCCCCTCAGACCCGCTCCTCAGACTCTCTCCTCAGACCTACAGATCCTCTTCTCATACCTTCTCCTTAGACCCTCTCCTCAGACCATGCCTCAGAACCACATACCCTTTCCTCAGACCCTCTCCTAAGATCCTCAGACACTCTTCTCAGACCCTAAGAACCTCCCGTCATACCCTCTCCTCAAACCCTCAGACCCTTCCCTCAGACCCTCTCCTCAGATCCTCAGATTCTCTCCTCAGACCTTCAGCCCATCTCCTCAGACCCTCTCCTTAGACCCACAGACCTTCCCCTCAGACCCTCTCCTCAGACCCTCTTCTCAGACCTACAGACCCTCTCCTCAGACCCACAGATCATCCTCTCAGTCTCTCTCCTCAGACTTTCAGACCCTCTCCTCAGACCCTCTCCTCAGACCCTCAGACACTCCCCTCAAACCCTCTCCTCAGACTCTCAGACCCTCCCGTTAGACCCTCTCCACAAAAACTCAGACCCTCCCCTCAGACCCTTTCCTCACACCCTCAGATCCTCCCTTCATATCCTCTCCTCAGACCTTCAGACCTTTCCCTCAAACCCTCTCCTCAGACCCTCTCTTCAGACCGTCTCCTCAGACCCTCTCTGCACATTTGAATGCCTAGGTTGAATGGGTCAAATTTTTGGTGCAAACCTTCATTACGTGCTGCACGCATGCTGTGGGACGACCTCAGGCACAGGTGTTTGCATTTCCCCTAGGATTGGAGACCAATCCTAAAGGAATGCATTTCATGTTGGCTCTATACCAGGACAAGGATGCATGGGGAAATGAGACTTGTAAGAGTCTGTCATTACTCCTTCCTGCATTGCGGAGGATAGATCCCAGATGAATCCCCTCGTTCTCTGTAGGGAATATGAAGCACTCCTCTTGCCTCTCTAGGCAGGGGACAGAGTTCAATAAACCCGTGGGAGAACTCTCGACTTGTACCTACATCCTAAACATCACTGGTGAGTCAAGGAATGGCAATTACTCAGCTCTCCATATACTCTGGGCTGATGTTTGATGTTATTGTGGGAAAAGGAACCTCTGTAACCTGTTACCATCTGATTGGACCGGTGGGACTTGTGGTTTAGTCCAATTGGCCTTTCCCTTCACCCTGGCATTTCATAAGATATCTGAAAATACACATGGCCACCAAAACTGGAGAGATTTGACCAATTCTTTTGATTCCAATATGTTGACTTGATAGGAGTCCCTAGGGGAGTACCGAATGAATTTAAGCAGCTTGAAACCAAATAGCTGCTGGGTTTGAATCAGCACTCTTCTGGTGATCAACTGTTAGTAAGAATGTGGGCCGGGCGCGGTGGCTCATGCCTGTAATCCCAGCACTTCGGGAGACCAAGGTGGGTGATTCACCTGAGGTCAGGAGTTCGAGACCAGCCTGACCAACATGGAAAAACCCCGTCTCTAGTAAAAATACAAAAATTAGCTGGGTGTGGTGGCGCATGCCTGTAATCTCAGCTACTTGGGAGGCTGAGGAAGGAGAATCGCTTGAACCTGGGAAATGGAGGTTGTGGTGAGCCAAGAGCACGCCATTGCACTCCAGACTGGGCAACAAGAGCAAAACTCTGTATTAAAAAAAAAAAAAAAAAAAAAAAGAATCTGGATTGGATTAACTACACCTATTATAATCAACAGAGATTTATCACTTATATTCAGGACACCCTCAAAGGGGTGGCTAGACAGTTAGATGCCACCAGCCGAATGACCTGGGTAAACAGGTTTGTGTTAGACATGATACTAGCAGAAAAAGAGGGTGTATTTATTATGCTGGGTGGGAAATGTAGTTTCATTCCCAAAAATACTGTCCCAGATGGGAGCTTCACAAAACCTTTACAAGGACTGACAACTCTAGCTAACAAACTGGCAGAAAATGCTGGAATTGGTTGGTTAGAAGGTTAGTTTGGAAAATGGAAAGCCATGGCAGCTTCATTACTTACATCTATTATAATTGTGGCAAGAGTCTTAACAGCAGTGGGATGTTGTATTATCCCTTGTATGAGAGGACTGGCACAGAGATTAATTGAAACAGCTGTTAATAAACAAATGTCGATGACTTACCAGTGAAATAACCTGCTTCTATTAGAAACCAAATTAAACTCATTCACCTATGAGGAAGAAAGTAAATGACTTCTAGAGCGATTTGAGAACCAAAAGAGTTTGGATGAAAATGAGACCAAAGGAAATAAATAGAAAAGAGAAGGAAATTGGTGAGAAAACATTTTAAGAGGTCCATGAACCACAGAGCTCATGCACCTAGAAGGTAACAATAAGTGAACAGAATGTAGAGAGGGGCCAGCCCATAAAAGGGAAGAAAGTTTCATTACTGGGATCAAAATTTAAGTGGGAAAGGGCACCAGGGTATAACCTTATAAGGGGGATAATAAAACTTAGGCAACACCCGGGAAAACTGTAACCCTGTGATACTTAGCCAATGAGGAACTGGGGAGAAACTTGTGCGCTAGAAGATAAATCACCTGTTGCAACTGCCCCAGATGTGCCTGCCCGCCAGACACTCGATCTTGTAATCCTGCAATTAAAAGTCTCACTTTCACTGTTCTTCATGCCTCTAAGTCCATTATTTGGGTTTGGATGGGTGAGCGTGTTTCTCACATTAAATTGATTTTTTTGAGACAGGATCTTGTCACCCAGGCTGGAGTGCAGTGGTGCGATCATGGCTCATTGCAGCCTCTACCTCCCTGGGCTCAGGTGATCCTCCCACCTCAACCTCCCAAGTAGCTGGGACTACAGGCATGTGCCACCATGCCCACCTATTTTCTGTATTTTTTTGTGTAGAGATGGGATTTCACCATGTTGTCAGCTGGTCTCAAATTTCTAGGTTCAAGTGATCTGCCCACCTCAGCCTCCCAAAGTATTGGGATTATAGGCAGGAGCTACCACACACAGCCAGAAAATTAATTTAAAACTTTTCTTCAAAGCCACATATTTTTGTCTGGGAGAATTAATTTTTGACTGAAATTAAGTCTGTGAAGCAGAAATGATTTGATAAAGGTTTATTCAAAACCAAATGTGAAGATTGACCCAGAAGATACACCAACAAAGTTGAATGCATTTAGAGTCTGGTACAGGTGGTAATGTTTTTATAAGAAAACTATGGAGCGTCAGAATGGTGATCATTAAAAAATCAGGAGACAACAGATGCTGGAGAGGGTGTGGTGAAATAGGAACGCTTTTACACTGTTGGTGGGAGTGTAGATTAGTTCAACCATTGTGAAAGACAGTGTGGTGATTCCTCAAGGATCTAGAAATAGAAATACCATTTGACCCAGTGATCCCATTACTGGGTATATACCCAAAGGATTATAAATCATTTTATTATAAAGACACATGCACACATATGTTTATTGTGGCACTGTTCACAATAGCAAACACCTGGAACCAACCCACATGCCCATCAATGATAGACTGGATAAAGAAAATGTGATGCATACACACCATGGAATACTACGCAGCCATAAAAGGGACGAGTTCATGTCCTTTGCAGGAATATGAATGAAGCTGGAAACCATCATTCTCAGCAAACTGACACAAGAACAGAAAACCAAACACTGCATGTTCTCACTCATAAGTAGGTGTTGAACAATGAGAACACACGGACACAGGAAGGGGAACATCACACACTGGGGCCTGTTGGGGGTGGGGGCCTGGGGAGGGATAGCAGGGGGTGGGAGGATTGCAGAGGGATATCATTAGGAGAAATACCTAATGTAGATGACAGGGCAATGGATGCAGCAAACCACCATGGCACATGTATACCTATGTAACAAACCTGTATGTTCAGCATATGTACCCCAGAACTTAAAGTATAATAATTTTTTTAAGTTTTCTAGTTTCCTAAGCACCATTTTTTTAACATAATTTGTGTTTTCTGATTTGACTTGTGATGCATCTGTATTATGAACTAATATTATGTTGGTTCTCGTATTATGTTGGTGAAAAGAATCAAATTCTGTTAAACATTTGAAGAGATTTATTCTGAGCCAAATATGAGTGGCCAATGGCTCATAAAACAGCCCCAGGAGATCCTGAGAACATGTGCCCCCAAAGTGGTTGGGCTACAGCTTGGTCTTATACATTTTCGGGAAACATCAATCAACACACGTAAGATGAACATTGGTTCAGTCCAGAAAGGTGGGACAACTGGAAGTGGGGCTTCCAGGTCATACACAGATTCGAAGCTTTTCCAATTGGCAGTTGGTTGAAAGAGTTTGTCTATAAGACCTGGAATCAGGCCAGATGTGGTGGCTCATGAATGTCATTCATCCTGGCACTTTGGGAGGCCCAGAGGGGAGGATTGCTTGAGATCAGTCGATCGATACCAGCCAGGGCAACATGGCAAAGCCCCATCTCTACAAACAATACAAAAATTATCCAGGCACGGTGGCATGTGTCTGTAGTCCCAGCTACTCAGGAGGCTGAAGCAAGAGGATCACTTGAGCCTGGGAGGTCGAGGCTGCAGTGAGCCATGATTTTGCCACTGTACTCCAGCCTTGGCAACAGGGTGAGACTGTGTCTAAAAAAAAAAAAAAAAAGTTTCCAGGGCAAGTATTATGATAGGACAGAGAGAAGGGAATTTATCAGGTTGTATACTTTAAATATGTGAATTTCCCACGTTAATCACATCTCAATAAAGCTGTTCCCCTTACTTAGACTTTTGCAGTAGTACACTGGCCTTGGGGCCAACCATAGAAAAGAATGGCTACTGTGTCCTTTCTTTCCTATATCCAAGCTGCTTCCGTGTAGCTGGGTGCCCTTCTACCTTGGGCTCACCCACAATTGCACTGGCTGATGGGGTATGGGCATACCCAATGCAAGCTCTGCTGGAACACTCCAGCAATCTGTGAACAGGCCTTACCTGGATGGCTTGGGGGATGAGACCTTGAGCGAAGAAAAATAAACCCCCAACCCACCTAGAAAATGACTGCAGAAGCCGGTCCAGAGAACTCTCAGGCCAAGCACAGCCCAAATTGTCAACCAACAAACTCTAAATAAATGGTGGTGGGGTGTTGTTGTTTGAGAGATGGTTTCACCATGTTGCCTAGGCTGGTCTTGAACTCCTGGACTCAAGTAATCCTCTTGCCTGGCCCCAAAAATGATGGGATTATAGGCATGAGCCACTGAGCTCGGCCTCATGGTTGTTTTAAACCACGTGATGTTTTGGGTGGCTATGAAATAAAAGCCCATAGAAACAGGACCTTCATTGCATTCCCCAATTGTTACTATTGCTCAACTGCAAATTTCATCAATTTCCAACTAACATTTACATTGAAACTGACAGACTAACATATAGATATATGTGCATGAGTCGGGCAAAGTGGCTTATGACCGTAATCCCAGCACTTTGGTAGGCTGAGGTGGGAGGATTGCTTGAGCCCAGGAGTTTGGCACTAGCCTGGGCAACATAACAAGACCGGATCTCTACAAAAATAAAAAATAGAATTAGTCAGGCATGGCAGTGTCCGTCTATAGTCCAGGTACTTGAGAGGCTGAGGTTGGAAGATGGCTTAAACCCAGGAGGTTGAGGCTGCAGAGAGCTAGATCATGCCACTGCACTCCAATCTGGGTGACAGAATGAGAGTCAGTCTTTTTTTTTTTTTTTTTTTAAAAAAAGAGGGCTGAGCGAGGTGGGTTACCCCTGTAATCCCAGCACTTTGGGAGGCTGAGGCGGGCAGATCATGAGGTCAAAATATCGAGACCATCCTGGCCAAAATGGTGAAACCCCGTGTCTACTAAAAATACAAAAATTAACTGGCTGTGGTGGCATGTGCCTATAGTCCCAGCTACTCGGGAGGCTGAGGCAGGAGAATTGCTTGAACCCAGGAGGTTGAGGTTGCAGTGAGCCAAGCTCACATCACTGCACTCCAGCCTGGCGACAGAGCAAGACTCCGTCTCAAAAAAAAAAAAAAAAAAAAGTGTGTGTTCTATGATCTGTCCCATATTACCTTTCTTCTTTTTTTTTTCTTTGTCCTTTTCTTTTTTTTTTTTTTTTAAATAAAGACGGGGTTTCACCATGTTGGTCAGGCTGGTCTTGAACTCCCAACCTTAGGTGATCTGCCCACCTTGGCCTCCAAAGTGCTTGGATGACAGGCATGAGCCACCGCGCTCGGCCGTATATTACCTTTCAAGTCTGCCTCCCACTCCAAAGATTGTCTTTTATCTACAGAATTTAACATACTGTCATTTTCCACGGTGCCTTTGCACTCAGGATTAGCATGCTTATTTGATTCTGCTCCTGAACTCTGAATAATCCTTCTAAACTTAACTTGCATCATCTCTTCTACTTAGATTTTCTTGGTGGCCCCAAGTTCAACATACTCCCCATTTGGGACCTCTCAAATGGATTCACCTGCCATACTAGGTATCTTATTTACTGTTGATATCTCTCTTCTCCTAGACCTTTACTCCCTGAAGGGCAGTACTCTGTCTTATTGATTTTTCTTCCCAAAAACCTAATTAAAAGTGTAAGGGACTTAGCTGATATTCATTGCGTGTATATAGTAGGTTCCCTAGCAGGCAAGAATTCCTGAGTGGATTGGATGTTACCCAAATGCTACACAAGACAGAGATGGTCCCTGCTGGATAATGTCCAAGAACTGAAAACAAGACTCAGACAAGAAGACTGTGTTCCTGTAATTAGAAGTTCCCTCCAGGGCCTGTGTGAGAGTTTCTGAGAATTGGCACGAAAGTGCAATGAGATGAAACTGTCATGGGCCACTTAGGTTGTCCATGGAATTCATTATTGGGATGGAGAAATTGGGCACAGAGGGACCAGTTATGCTGGGTTCCCAAGGCTTATTTAAAAAATGGCCAATTTTACTCAATGCTGAGAGAAAGTCCTCTTTTCCCTTTGGGCTCGGCCTCTATTTTTCTCAAACCCAGCAACAGCCAGTGAGTAATTGCCATTTCTTCACTAATGAGCCTAGGAAAACTTTTGGCCAAGGCTCACTGAACATTCAGCATTTTCACGCAGGGATGTAAACTGCCCTGACTACACACTCAAAGTCCTGCGTGGAAGCACTGCAAGGGGAAAGGGAGGGATTTCCGGAAGCCAAAGGCAACACCACAAGCCCCTCTGTCATGTGCTCTGAGCCCAACGGATCCACTGGTTGATGCGGGCATACAAGGGGTCAAGAGGTAGAGCGAGGGCTGAATGTCAGAGTAAGCACTTGATACTGGTCCCAGTTTCCAGCTGGTAAGTTGACTCTTTGCACCTCTCTCTTTCTCTGAAGAAAATAAATGATTCCCCTCCAGTGTTGCTGGGAAGACTGGTCAATCTAAGTAAAAAGAGCTCCAGTCCGCCATCTTCTTGGGTGAGGTGGAGAAAAATTATCACCAATGTTAGGTCAAAATAACTGTCAAGGTCCAAGACTGGTATAATCCTAGCACTTTGGGAGGCCCAGGCAGGCAGATCACTTGAGGCCAGGAATTCAAGGCCAGCCTGGCCAACACGGCAAAACTCCGTCTCTACTAAAAATACAAAAATTAGCCAGGTGTGGTGGCGGGCATCTGTAATCCCAGCTACTCCTGAGGCTGAGGCATGAATTGCTTGAGCCTGGGAGGCATAGGTCACAGTGAGCCAAGATCACACCACTGCACTCCAGGCTGGGTGACAGAGTGAGACTCTGTCTCAAAATTATAACAATAAATAATAATAATCAGCTTTTATTCTGAATTCAGAAAAGTAGCAGTGGGCTAAAGACAAATCAAGGAACTCATGTTCCTTAAATGGAACGGTTTTCTTGGGCAAAAGATTAAGATCTTGGAACCCAAACCAGACAGAAGTGAATGGACTGGAAGAAAATTCAGATCAAACTGCCCTTGAAAACAGACATAACTGTCAAGTTTTGACAAGCATCTTTCAAATCTTGCAACCTGAAAACCAAATACAGTAAGAGAAACAGGGTCTCATGGAGCAAACTGGAATGCTCTTGTCATGACAGAAAGAAATGTTTGTTTGGATGATTCCTCAGCAAGTGTTCCAAGCCCTATTCTGTTTTAGGAGAACCTGAAATGTACAGGAAGGCTGTGTCTTGATTTCTGTGATGATTTTATTTCCTAAAGAGGTAAAGTGGTAAAAAATGAGTATATGCTGTGCACTGCACAGGTTGAATGGGTCAGTCTTATCTGTCTATACTGCTGTGTGGGAAGTAGAAAAGTTCCTTTTTAAAGTTTCCTTTCTTGTTAAAGAATAAGTGTGCTAATAACTTTGTTAAGCCCTATCCTATGTAGCTGTTACACATGCCATGCTTACAGGCACATAGTACATTCTACGTCCTTGTACTTTAACCAAGATATCTGTGCTGGATGTGCTCACAGGCATATCCCAGCTCTCCATTGCTTTTACCTGTTTAGAAAAGTTTTAAGGTGTTAGCCAATCGGGTTTTAGTTTAAATCGTGAGGTCTGGCTCCAGCCAAGGGAGATCAGACACAGCAGTAAGGACGACCCCAGACGCAAAATGGATAAATTTGTGTGTTTTCCTTTGTTCATTGTACTCTCGTGGCAAGATGGCTAGTGAGAGTACCCTTCCTGCAGTCCAGGAAGTAAAAATTGCTTTGCTGAAAAATCCTGTCTCAGTGCTAATTTTTCTTTGCGGCACCAAGCATCTATTTCTAATACCCTGCTCAACTATACTCTTCCTCATAGCATTTATTCTTCCCCGCATTTACTTTTCTTCCTAGTGTTTATATATTTGCTTGTACTCTGGCTCCAAAGTTTAACGTCAAGATGACCATGAATGTGACCTGTTTTGTGTACTGCTGCATTGCCAAAGCCTGTAAATACCCGGATGAGAAAGTCATCAGTTAATTCCCAGTATTTATGAGAATGTAGTATGACACTGGTGGCATTTTAATGTAGCTGATAAAAGTCATTTTGTAAGAGATGGAGGCCAAATGGGTTTTCCATTCTGACGAGGTCTCTAAGTACAACACACCTTGCCACCACACGGATGGCAACTCTCAGACCTTCTCAAGAAACACAAATACCCTCACACTCCCAGCTTCAAAAGGACTAGGGATCTCTGGTCTAAAAAATCCAAACCTAAGCTTGGACACACACTTAACAGTCCTGCAAGGGCTTTTACAAAGAAGAAGTTAGCACAATACATAAATATTTTACAAGTATGACTGCAAACCCTTGGCCTCTCTACTCCAAATTCCAAACCCAGGTCTTCTAGGACACAAGTATTGGGAATGCATGGATGTGTTCACTCAGGTGAGGAACGATGCCCGCAATGGCCAATATGTGCAGAATAAGAATGTAAGGGCTGGGTGAGGTGGCCCATGCCTGTAATCCCAGCACTTTGGAAGGCTGAGGCGGGTGGATCACTTGAGGCCAGGAGATTGAGATCAGCCTGGTCAACATGGTGAGACTCCATCTCGACTAAAAATACGAAAAAAAAAAGAAAGAAAGAAAGAAAATGAAAAAGAAAAAGAAATTAGCCAGGCATGGTGGTGCACACCTGTAATCCCAGCTACTCGAGAGGCTGAGGCACGAGATTCATTTGAACCTGGGAAGTGGAGGTTGCAGTGAGCTGAGATTGTGCCACTGTACTCCAGCCTCGAGGACAAAGTGAATTTGTCTATAAAAAATAAATAATAATTTAAAGAAGAATGACACTTTCCCTCTAGTTCAGGGAGGACATCTCTCACATGTGTATCTCGCCTCCTTCTTTTAAGAACCAGCAAAAAGTTCAGAGTGAGCTTCCTGTACCTGCTTTTATTCAAATGGCTTGGACTTAAATGATTGATATACTCGAATGGCACTTTTTAAAAAACTCCATTGGCCAGGTGCAGTGGCTCACAACTGTATCACAGGGAGATACAGAATCAGGAGAGTCTTCCAGAATCCACACAAAGACAGACAGAGGGAGGGAGGGAGGAAGAGAGGGAGAAAGGGAGAGAGGGAGTGGAGAAAAGAGACAGATGGAAGAAGGGAAGGAGGGAGGAAAGAAAGCAGGGAGGGAGGGAGGGAGGAAAGAAATGGAGAAGAGAGACAGAATTTAAAAAATCTAGAGAAAAATATAAAGAAAGAAAGAGATGGAAAGAGAAGATGAAAAAGAGAATGAAGAAAGAAATGAAGGAAGAGAGGAAAGAAAAGAGAAAGAGAATAAAAGACAGAAGAAAGAAGAAAAAGAAAGAAAAGAAAAGAGAAAAACAGAACAGAACAAAGAGGGCAGGGCATATGACTCACACTTATAATCTCAACACTTGCGAGGCTAGGTGAGAGAACTGCTTGAGCCCAGGAGTTTGAGACCAGCCCTGGCAACATAGCGAGACCCCATCTCTACTTAAAAAAAAAAAAAAAAAGTTAGCCAAGAGCAATAGCACGCATCTGTAGTCACAGCTCCTGGAGAGGCTGAGATGATGGCATCACTTAGATTCGGGAGGTCGAGGCTGTGGTGAGCCGTGGTCAGGCCAGTGCACTGCAGCCTGGGTAACAGAGTGAGACTCCATCTCAAAAACTCGAATGAATGAAGGCTGCGAGTGCTGCAAGAAAAAGATAAAAAAGAAACAAAGGATATTGAGTTCTGCAAGGAAAAAGTATTTAAAAAATAAGAAACAAAGGGAAAGAGAGAAAGGAGGAAGAAATACAGAAAGAGATAAAGAAAAGAAAGAGAAAGAAAGAAAAGAAGGAAGAAATGGAAGAAAAAGAGAGAGAGAAATAAAGAAAAAGAAAGAAAGAAAAGGAAAAGAAAGAAGGAAGAAAGGAAGGAAGAACGGGAGAGGCTGGGCGTGGTGGCTCATGCCTGTAATCCCAGCAGTTTGGGAGGCAGAGGTGGGTGGATCACCTGAGGTCAGGAGTTCGAGACCAGCCTGACCAACCTGGTGAAACCCCATCTCTACTAAAAATACAAAAAATTAGCTGGGTGTGGTGGAGCGGGGGCACCTGTAATCCTAGCTACTCAGGAGGCTGAGGCAGGAGAATTGCTTGAACCCAGGAGGCAGAGGTTGCAGTGAGCCAAGATTGCACCACTGCACTCCAGCCTGGGTGACAGAGCAAGAAGACTCTGTCAAAAAACAAAACAAACAAAAAAATATATATATCCATATACATATATATATCAGCACGATCCACAATAGCCAAGAGGTAGAAACAACCCAAATGTTCATCAATAGATGGATGCATAAAACGTGACACATACATGCAACAAAGTATTATTACACCATAAAAGGGAACAAAATTCTGATATATGCTACGACACAGATAAGCCTTGAAAACATTACTTTATGAAATAAGGCAGACACACACAAAAATACATATTTTATGATCCTACTTATGACAGAATTCATGGACACTACGTACAAGTTATCAGGGGTTGAAGGCAGAAGCGTTGAGGAGTGATTGCTTAATGGGTACAGAGTTTGTTTGGAATCAAGAGCAAGAGCTGAAAATGGACAGTGGTTGTAGCCAATATTGTCAATGCATTGTCAGTTGTCCGGAAGTTACCACTCCTTTTCTAGAGCTCTCTGAATAACCCACCCCTTAATTTGCATGTAATTAAAAGTGGGTATAAATACTGCTAGCCAACTGCCCACATACTGCTGCTCTGGGCATACAACCTGAGTCAGCCCTGCTCCGTAAGGGGCAGCCACTTTGCTGTGGCCTGCTGCTTCAATAAACCCAATTTATTTTACCGCGGGCTGGCTCTTGAATTCTTTCCTGAGCAAAACCAAGAACCCTCCTGGGCTAACCCCCAATTTGGGGGCTCATCTGCCCTATATTATCAGCAGAAAAATGGAAACTCAAAGAACCAGAAGGAAATATTAGAAATCAAAGCCACCATAAAGAAATGAAAGAATGCCTTTGATAGGCTAATCAGTCATCTGAACATGGCCAAAGAATCAGTGAACATGAAGAGGCATGCCACAGAGTGGGAGAAAATATCAACAAAACATATATCCACCCAAAGGGCTCACATGCAGAGTATACAAATCAATAAGACAAGGAGGGCAACGTGAGTATCATCTTGTCTAATGCCATACAAGTTTGTTGGAATATAAACTATCGAAAACTGGCAGCATCCATTGAAAATGAACAAATGCCTCTCATATGCATTTTCTGTCAGGAACCCAGCAATTTCTATCCAGGGTATGCATCCCAGAGAAAATACAGGCACTGTGCACAACCAGAAATATATTAAAATGTGCTCATAGCAGTATTTATCACAATAACCCTGAACTGCAAAGTCCAGTGGTCATCCATATAAGATGCTTAGATGAATTGTGGAATATTCAAACAAAGAAACAGAATAAAATGTACTACTTAGAGATACCGGAAACAGTATGTATCATTTCACAAAAAATATGTGGCAAATTAAGACAGGCGAAAGGAAAAAAGAATGTATACTGGATGGCAGGATTTGCACAGGGCCTCAAAAACAAAAATCCAGGCCAGGTGCAATGGCTCACGCCTGTAATCCCAGCACTTTGGGAAGCTGAGGCGCATGGATCACTTGAGGTCAGGTGTTCGAGACCAGCCTGGCCAACATGGTGAAACCCCATCTCTACCAAAAATACAAAAAATTAGCTAGGTGTGGTGGTATGCACCTGTAATCCCAGCTACTCGGGAGGCTGAGGCAGGAGAATCACTTGAAGCCAGGAGGTGAAAGTTGCAGTGAACTGAGATTGTGCTGCTGCACTCCAGCCTGGGTGACAGAACGAGACTCTATGTCAAAAAAACAAAAAACAAAAAACACGAAAAAACCCAAAAAACCAAACCACACTGTTAGAGTTGGAACACCAGTTACCTACACAGTACAGTGCGTAATTTGGAGGGAAAAACGAGGAGGTATCTGGAATACTGGTAATATGCTTTCTTGACTTGGTGGTTACGTGGAAGTGTTCATGTGATAATTGGTTTGTACACTTATGAATTAAGCATATTTCTACATGTATGTTACATTTCAATAAAAATCTGTTTTAAAACACACACACAGTATTATTACACTGTATTCTATTCTATTTTCTATTATATTTTACACAGTAGAAATGACTTTGGCATTATACTGAAGATGAACATGCAGAGAACTTACAATCCAGCAACCTCACGCTCCTGGAAAAACTTACCAGTGCTCCAGAGGGCATGTACACCTTACAGCAGCACTGTTCATAACTGGGAAAAATGAGAAAATCCAACTATTCATTAGCAGTTCACAGCATGATAGTGGGATAACAACAAAAGGATCAGAGTCTGGACATGAAAATGAAACTATGATTATATTCATCAACGTGACTCTCACACCACTCCTTCTCTTACTTAATCTGGCCGCCATTACATTTCACTTGAATTCTGCAATGGTCTTCTACCTAGTTTCTGTTCACATCTCCTCCCTCTTTAGCCTATCAACCAAGAAGCCACTGTGATCCTTTTGAAAACTGAAATTGGATAGCTGTCACTCTTCTGTTCAAGATCTAGTTAACCAGCCAGACGCCCCTGTGAACAGTCTCTGATACAGCTCTGACCTCAATGCCCAAGCTTGCCTCACCCTACCACACCAGCCCCTCTGCTGCTGCATGGCTGCCTCAAGCACAGTTCTTCTCTGTGGCCTTTGAGCTGCCAAGGGTGCTTTTCCCCAGATTAAGGGCACATGCATGCAGTTCCCTGACATCTCTGCTTAAATGCAAGGCTTTCCCTACCCACCCTATAGCTTCCTTCAACCCACATGCTCCCTCTCATCACCATGGTTGTATCCACTGCATTTACCACCATCTGATACACAGTGTATTTATTAGTTTATCAGGTACCCCACCCCAAATGCAGTGTAAGCACCACTGGGGAAAAATCTAGAATCACTGCTGTAGACCCTGAAGACCACAAAACAGTGCCTGTGTCTGGCATCAAGGAGGTAAAAGCTCCAGAGCCAGACAACAGAGTTCAAAGGCAAACACTGCTACCAGCTAACAGGCTGACCTCAGATATGTAAACCTCAACTTTCTTGCCTGATTCCCCATATGCAAAACAGAGATGCTGACGGGACCTGTCCTTGAGCTTTTGTGAAAACTAATACATCTTTATCAGTAAATAAAGACAACATCAAGGTATAACAAAGAGTTGAAATACAATGTAAAAGGTTGGTTTAACCAAATGAGAAAACCTATATCTCACAATTAAAAGTAGACATGTTATACCCATATGTTTAGGTACTACTTATAAAACTCACCAATGACCAGGTGCATGGGCTCCAGGCAGCATCTAGCTGGGCGCGGAAACCCCTCCCACCAATAAATAAATAGAAAAACAAGCCAGGTGTGGCGGCTCATGCCTGTATTCTCAGCTACTTGGGAGACTGAGGCAGGAAGATCGTTTGAGCCCAGGAGTTTGAATCTAGCCAACACAGGGAGACCCCTATCTTGCAATAAATAAATTTAAAAGAAAAACAATGAAATATCCATAGCAGCTTAAACCAAAATCAGTTTTATTTCTTCTCATGTGATAGAAGTCTGGAAGTAACAAGTCCAGGGCTGGTGCATACACTCACAGGACCCATAGGGGAGGCCAGGGTTGCTATGGGCTTTCTGTAGTCATTTCTTTAGATCCTGACTTTCATCCGCATGGTCATAAGGTGGATTTTCCAATACTAGGTACTGGATCTCTCTGCAAGGTGAAAAGTAGGGGGTAAAGCAAAGAACAAAACATACAGGGAGGAATTCAGGTTTAGGAATGACCCCTGTTCAAGAGCTTTCTCAGAAGCCCATGCGGTGACATCTGCTGGTCTGTCAATGGCCAGGCCTGTGAGACATGGATGGTACTAGTTGCAAGAAAACTTGTGAGAGATTTTTAAAAATAGCACACCTTACTAATCTGACAGAACCTGGATTCTCTTGGTATTGGAAGATGAGAGTGGATACTGGGGAAGCCACTAGAAGTATCTGTCACTCTTGCCTGTAATCCTAGCACTTTGGGAGGTCGAGGCAGGTGGATCACCTGAAGTCAGGAGTTTGAGACCAGCCTGGCCAACATGATGAAACCCTGTCTCTACCAAAAATGCAAAAAATCAGCTGGGCATGGTGACGGGCACCTGTAATCCAAGCTACTCAGGAGGCTAAGACAGATGAATTGCTTGAACCCAAGAGGTGGAGGTTGCAGTGAGCCAAGATCGTGTCATTGTACTCCAGCCCAGGAAATAAGAGCAAAACTCAGTCTCAAAAAAAAAAAAAAAGAAAAAAAAAGTATCTGTCACTCTTGGCTAGATAGCAAGCTGCAAACATACCACCACTTGATGGAGACATCATGCTCTGGTCACAATGCTTGTGAATCAGGTACCAGGAACAAACCGGTACTGAGAAACACCCTCATGTCACACAGATCTAAATATGCCACTGGTCAAGGAGGTTGTCTAAAAGGAAATTAGGATGTTATCAAGGATGAAGCTATAGCAAAAATACTATATACAAACCTTTCTGGATGAGGCTTAAGAGTTTATTTAGAAGAGTGTAACCTTAAAAATAAAGATAAAAAATGTATGAGCGGGGGTGGGGGGGTCTGTTTTCATGATTAGAGAGTAAGTGCAATCCTGTATTCACCGGAAAATCTCACTGGGGCTTTTCTCCCAGTGAGAATATTCACATGCACAAGTGAGGGGACCATGGCTAGAATCATTTCCACATAGGAATTATCAGCACTGATTGTATTTTAAAAGTTTTGTAGAAGAAATTTCTCCTGGCATAAGTGCTCACAAGATTCATCAAAACTTAGGGGTTGCCGCAGGCAGTAATTGAGGTTTTCAACCTCAGCAACAGTGACGTTTGGGGGCACTGACTCTTTGTTGTGAGGGGCTCCTACGTGCTGGAGGGGACATAGCAGCATCCGTGATGCCTTCTTACTACAAGTCAGGAGTACCTTTTCCCTGTTCTAACCACCAACAATGTCTCTAGACATTGCCAAATGACGCCTGGATAGCAAAATCGCTGCCCAGCTGAGAACCCGTGCTGTAGACCAAGGGTTGGCCAAGTTTTTCTGGAAAGGGACAGATGACTGGAAGTATTTCAGACTTCGCTGGCCACAAATGTTCTCTATGGCGCACATTCTTCCTCTTTAAAGATGGAGCAGCTGTTGTTAGCTTGCAAGCCACACGAAGACAGCCGGCCGTGGTGTGCGGACGCATTCATGACCTTCCCACATTCCTTACTTCGCTCATTTCTCTCTTCAGTGTGATTTCTATCATGAGGAATTGCGGGAGACCAGGAGTCGAGTTTCCCCAGCCACTGTGTGTACAGAGATTCTCCCTAGTGTGCTTATTATTACTTATGGGCCCAGAAGGCTACAAATGGTGCTGAAGCCATTTTGGCATTAAATGCCAAGCTGGGGTTTCTCGCCTCAGTGTTTGTTAAGAGCCGAAAGTACCCCGAAGGCTTCTCCATGCTACAGATGTACATTTTCACCCCCAGCGTGAGGTCTCACAAATCTCCCATGGGATGAGGACACCTCATCTTCCCAGTTTTTACAGGAATTGGATTCCTCCCAAATTACGTGGATTCTTTTGCACTCAGTAAGGTGCCAGCTCACAGAGGTTTCCTCTTACACCCATGAGGTCTGTTTCCCGTCTGAGTAATCCCATGTCTTTAAAGCAGACGCGCTCACTGGAGCCTTTTCCACACAGATGACACAAAGAGCTTCTCTCCCCGGTGAGTTTTCACGTGGCTCCTGAGGGATGAGTGGTCGCTGAAGGCTTTCCCGCAAACGAGGCATTCGTAGGGCTTCTCCCCAGTGTGGATCCTCCTGTGCACGTTGAGGTTGGAGCCGATGCTGAAGGCTTTCCCACAGTGATCGCACTCGTACGGCTTCTCCCCCGTGTGGCTTCGCATGTGCGTCTTCAGCGTGGACTGGTTCCGGAAGGCTTTGCCACACTGCCTGCACTCGACACGCTTCTTTACAAGGTGGATGCTCATGTGCCTCCGCCGGGATAAATAATCGCCGAAGACTTTTCCGCAGGCGGCGCACTCGTAGCGCCTCTCCTGCGTGTGTATCTTCCGGTGTGCTGTGAGGTTTGAGCTCGCGCTGAAGGCTTTCCCGCAGAGGTCGCACCCGTAGGGTTTCTCTCCGGTGTGAGAGTTCATGTGAGTCTTAAGGATGGACTGGTTTCGGAAGGTTTTCCCACACTGCCGGCATTCCACGGGTTTCTTGACGATGTGAATTCTCATGTGTTTCCTCCGGGACACAAGATCGCCAAAGGACTTCCCACATTCTTTACATTCGTAGGTCTTTTCCACCATGTGGTTCTTCTTGTGCAAATTAAAGTTCGACTTCCAGCGGAAGGCTTTGCCGCACTGCGTGCACTCGTAGGGCTTCTCCCCGGTGTGGTTCCTCACATGCTCTTTGAGGTGGGAGGGGTGCTGGAAGGCTTTCCCACAATCGTGACACTCGTAGGGCCTCTCTCCAGTGTGCGTTCTCTTGTGCGCGATGAGGTGGCAGCTCCGGCCATATGCCTTCCCGCACTGATCACACTTGTACGGCCTCTCGCCGGTGTGAACCCTCATGTGGATTTTCAGGGCCGAGAGGGTCCGGAATGCGTTTCCACACTGGCTGCAGTCAAAGGGCTTCTCTTTGAGGTGAGTCCTTGCATGGCTCCTGAGGGCGGAAGGGTCGTTGAAGGCTTTCCCGCAGTCGCTGCACTCGTAGGGCTTCTCCCCGGTGTGGATTCTCCGGTGCCGTGTGAGGGACGCACTCGTAGTGAAGGCTTTTTGGCACTGATGACACTCGTGCATTTTTCTCCCGTCGTACATGCTCACGTGCTGAGTGAGGTGCGGCCTGCCCTTGAACGCTACCCCAAAGTCGCGGCGGTGATAGGGCCTCTTGCCAGTGTGCCTTCCCATTGGCTGAGTAAGATGAGTGCCCATGCCAAAGACTTCGAACAAGTGAGCATATTCAGTGGGCTTCTCTCCAAGACCAGCTCTTTCCTGTTGGTTAAGACATGCGTGCTAAGGCAGTTCTCACATTCATTGCAATCCTAAGCATCATCCCCACATACACTGCTGTGAACAGATAGAAGGGCATTATTATGACTAGAGGTGTCATCATCTGCAGTGCAAGTGCTGTCCCTGCCCCGTTTGAGCTCCATCAAAGACAGCAGGTGAATGCCAGGCCACAAGGCTCTACCTGTGTTACCTTTTCAAGCTTTTTGCATCTAGCATTTCTTCACTGTTTAAAACTGAATTCAAGCCTATAATCCCAGCACTTTGGGAGGCCATGGTGGGTGGATCACCTGAGGTCAGGAGTTCAAGACCAGCCTGGCTAACATGGTGAAATCCCATCTCTACTAAAAATTAGCTGGGCGTGGTGGTGCACGCCTGTAATCCCAGCTACTTGGGAGGCTGGGACAGGAGAATCACTTGGGCCTGGGAGATGGAGGTTGCAGTGAGCTGAGATCGTGTCATCGCACACCAGCCTGGGTGACAAGAACAAGAGTCTGTCTCAAAAAAACACACTGAATTGAGGCTGGGCATGGTGGGTCAAGCCTGTAATCCCAGCATTTTGGGAGGCCAAGGTGGGTGGATCACTTGAGCCCAGAAGTTTGAGACTAGCCTGGGCAACATGGTGAAATCCTATCTCTACAAAAAATAGAAAAATTAGCCAAGTGTAGTGGCACATGCCAACAGTACCAGCTGCTCAGGAGGCTGAAGTGGGAGGATGGCTTGAGCCTGGGGGGCAGAGGTTGCAGTGAGCCAAGATGGTGGCACTGCACTCCAGCCTGGGCAACGAGACTCTGTCTCCCAAAAAAATAAATAAATGCCACCAAAACTGAATTGATAAGTCAGTGTAAAACATAAATATAAAATAAAACAAAACTGCACTGAGTCCCAACACTCAATATCTGAGACATAGCTATAAAAATCTTTACTCAGAGACACCCTAGGTGAAGTAGTCTGAGGTTAGGTTTAGGTTTCCCCCGACTTGGTAATACCCAGTGTCTCTGAAACACAGCTTCCTCGGAGGGAAGCTGCTTGCCCTGGTGTTTGAACTGCTTCTAAGCTAGGCTGTCCCAGTCTGCTCGGATGTGGCAGGAAGATCCAGAATCATCAGAAGGAAATCTTACCATTGTCACACCACTGGGCGTTTCCTTCCCAAAAATACCTTCCATAAGAAGTGACCACTTGGTTTTAGATGGCGTCTCCCAATCTAAAACAAATTGGAAAGTATTAATTTATTGGAAAAGGAAAATGGTGGGATGATGGTGATAATGACAGGTAGATTTCTTGACAGATCCTAAGGCTATGTAAGGAAAAGTGGTGCAAGAGTAATTATTAAAAAATCTGGTCGTGTGAGATATATGGCAATGCCAGGTAGAAATTTAAGTCAATTCAGGCTGGGTGTGGTGGCTCACACCTGCAATCCCAGCACTTTGGGAGGCTGAGGTGGGCGGATCACTTGAGCTCAGGAGTTCAAGACCAGCCTGGCCAACATGATGAAGCCATCTCTGTTAATAATGCAAAAATTAGCTGGACGTGTGGCGCACACCTGTAATTCCAGCTACTTGGGAGGCTAAGGCATGAGAATCGCTGATCCCAGGAAGCAGAGGTTGCAGTGAGCCAAGATCACACCACTGCACTCTAGCCTGGGCGATGGGAGCAAGACTCTGTCTCAGAAAAAAAAAAAAAAAAAAAAAAAGAAATTTAAGTCAATTCAGACAGATGTTGATAACGACAGAAAGAGGATGATCAGGAACATCAAGTATGAAAGAATGGGACAAAGAGCCCAGTAATGAGAATGTGAAAATCAAAGATGAAGGAGTGTGTGGACCAAAAGATTTGTCAGAGAATGGGTGGGCAAAAAGCGGGAAAGAGCATTTCTCAATTTCTCTGGGTGACATTCCCTAACCCCCCTCCCTCCACCCCAATCACGGAATAGAGGTGGAGTCATAGCACTGCTCTTCACCTGGGGCTTGCTCACCTGCACAAGCGCCCTGGTGTGTGCCCCTCTCCTCTGTCCTCGGCTCCTCCTCCTGCTCCAAGTGTGAGATGAGGCTGGGTTTGCCGACCTGATACCCTACACTCATGGGAAAGACACAGGTTGAGGGAGGGCCATGCAGAGGACAACCCCTTCTGTTAGCCTGGGCTCAACGTTCTGAAGGTAGACAAGTCTGACTTAGGAGCAGCCACATGATGATGCCAACATTTCTAAGGAACACAGTAAAAGTTTTTGATTGATAGAAAACAAAACCACAGGCCAGGCATGGTGGCTCGTGCCTGTGGCCAGGAGTTCAAGATCAATCTGGGCAACATAGTGAGACCCCTTCCTTACCAGAAGTAAATAAAAGAAAACGAAATAGGAAATAAGATCACAAATACCCATACATTGACCCTTCAAAAGAATGGAGATTTTGTATCTCAGAAGCCCATGCCCAAGCTCAGACACATACCAGAGAACTCTCAAGGTCCTTATGACGGACGGGCCTCAATACCCAGGAGAGGCCCCATGAACATGGGTGCCAGGGCTGCTTGTTCACAGCTGTGTTCTGAACCCCTGCATAGTTCTTGAGTCACAGGACATACTCAAACAAAAGCATCTCATTCATGAATGAATAAGAGAAGGAATGACGCTGGCCTTACCCAGGGAAGTGAGGTTGCTGTAGTTCTCCAGCATTACATCTTTGTACAGCTTCCTCTGAGAAGAATCCAGCAGGGGCCACTCCTTCTCAGTGAAGTCCACAGCGACATCTTGGAAAGTCACTGACTCCTGGAATGCCACACAAACCCGGGGTCAGCGAGGAGCCGGCTGAACGCTGTTCACGGTAAGATGGCTGAGGCTGAAGACTCAGCATGAGAAACCCAACGCAGGATTTCCAGATGGCCTGCCAGAGGTCTCAGCATTTCCTCGAGGTGCCAGTCCTCAGACATCTTCTCTCCCTGATGAGGCCATCTTGTCCTGTCCGTCACTTCAAATGCCACCCTGACAAGAGACTACTCTCCCTCCACTTCCAGCCTACTCTGAGAGCTTTTCACTTTACTTCCCCCCAGTCTCTGGGGTTGAGCATGGACCTGAGCATTTTGCAAGTATGAGGGAAACAGGTGCTACATAAATCACTTCCCCTAACTTCCCCAACACCAGAACAGTCCCAATATTCCTTGGCTCTCTCTCAGGCCCTGTTCTGGCATCCACTGGCTGAGATGAAGCTTGGAAAGAATTCCAGCATGCATGGGTGAGGGTGTTCTAGGACGTGCCTCTCCTGATCTAGGGGTCTGGAGATCTTAGCGCACCTGGGAACCAACACTGGGTGTGTGAGGCTCCAGACGACTGCATGCGAACAGGTCCAAATTCTGGGGACAGGAACAGTCTTTTGAAGAAAGAGGAAATTCTGACTCCTGGAGATAGGTAGAGTCCTGGGTGGACATGGCTAGAGGAGAAAAGAGGGTTCATGAGAATCACAGCCTGCCCCTGCCTCATAATAACAACACTTGCAAACCAGGAAACTGCTCCATACTGACTCTGAGTGTTCACATCTTCAATCCTCTCTCTCTCTATCTCTGTTGCACACATAACTTTTGTAACAAGTCAGAACAGCCCTGTTCCACTAAAAACAGAAAGAGGGTGGTGGGCTACATACTCATAAGAAGTGACATAGACCCAACCTATGAGTGAAGAAATGCAAGTTCTGAGAGGTAGAGTTGTGACCTTGCTGAAGTTGATCAAAATAATAAATGGGATAATGCAGGGTTACCCATTACCTGCACCCTTTTCATGAATCAATGACACGGACACTCACCCCTCTCTCAGATCCACCACGACCCTCATCAAACACAGTCACTGGGGTGGCTACTGGGGTTCTGTTCCTACCCCTTTTCCACTCAGCCATCCTCTCCCAGCAGCCCTCTGCAGTGCTCATATCTTTTACCCCACCAAGTGGCAGGGGTCACTTAACGGTCACTTTCTCAGGGCATGCACGGACCCAAGAACTTACCAAGTGTTGGGGACAGAGCTGCCATCCTCAAAGAATGGCAGTCAGTTTGCCTGAACAGGGCACCAGGACAACCAGAAAGCTACTCTCTTGCTCTCACGGGCCTCTCCAAGCCGGCATCTGTAGCAAAGGAAAGAACACCGGGAGTAGTCCAAGGCTATCTGTCTCTCCTGCTCAGTGAAGAAAAATCCAAGTTTTGTCTTTTGGCATTTCCTCTTCTGAGCAGCAAGGTCTGGCTGACCCTGGACTTTTATCTTTCTTAGGTAAAGTCTCCTAGCAATGTGGTTGGGAGACAGCCCCTGGTCTGCTATAAGCGGGTTCAGAATTACTCTTCCTAAGTGATTTGCCACCAAGCACAACTGTGTTCAACCCCCTCACTCATTAAATGCTCTGGTCCTAGACTTCTGCTCTTCCTTCACCTTCAAGGCCTGCAATCATTAAGGATGGCTCTATCCATGAAGATGGTCCACCCAGGCCTAACCATGAGTTCCAATCTCCAATGCCCTTTGCACCCACATTCCACACCAATATACACATCCTTGGGCCACAGCCTGGACTGCATCATCACTAGAATCAGCCTCACCTCACAGGCAATGATTTGGAAATCTGCTCTCTAGGCAAAATCTCTGATGCAACCTTCTTCTCACATCAACTCTCCGACTTTAGAGATTTGCGGCCACCTGTGCTTCTGCCAACTTGCTCCCTAATGGCCACCTCCTCTGCTCACTGAATTTGAATTAAAAAATCTTTTGAGATGAATCAGACACTAATAAATTAATAGAAAACAGCTGCAGTGAGCTATGATCATGCACTCCAGCCTGGGCAATAGAGTGAGATCCTGTCTCTTAAAAACAAAAAAAGAAAAAGAAAAAAGGAAAATGAACAGTGAACCAGAGATTGGGAAAAAAAAAATATGCAATGCATACACCTGAAAAAGAATTCATATTTAGATTATATAAAGAACTCCTACATAAGACTGCAAAAGGCTTATTGAAAAAAAATCAAGTAGAACTCCTTCAAAACAGAAAGAAAAAAAGAACATCAACCCAACAAAAAGGGCAAAAGACTTTAATAAACAGACATTTCACAAAATGTAAGTAACCAATAAGAATCACGTCCAGTGGTACTCAACATCATAGTCATCAGAGACATGCAAATTAAGACTAGAGCAGCCAAAATAAAAAAGACTACCAATACTAAATGCTGCTGAGTTTGGGCAATCTCCCACATACTGATGATGGGAGCGTGAAATAGTTCCACTACTTTCAAAAACACTTTGGCACTTTTTAACAAGCACATCGAACATCTGACCCAACAATTCTGCTCATAGATATTTACATAAGAGAAATTTTAAACAATTTATATCCACAAAGACTCATACAAAAATGCCTGTAGCAATCTGATTCCTCATAGCCAAATGCTGTAAACAATCTAAACCTTTATCAACCAGAGAATGGATATACATATAAATTGTGATATGTTTACAGAATGAAATACTACTCGGCAATAAAAAGAAACTATGCAGACATGCAACATGGAGAAATCCCTACGATGGTGGCCAAAAGAAGCTGGACACATAACAAACGCTCTGCTTCCACCAATATGATGTCCATGAATAGGTGAAACTTATTTAAGTTAATAGAACTGGGGAAAAAAAAAAAAAGGTTGCTTCAATGGAGGATCACAAGACAGGGACAGACTGAAAGAAGCAAAGGGAACTTTCTGGGGTGACAGAAATTCTGTTATTTATTTTCAGCTAATGGAAATTTTATTTATTTATTTAATTTGAGATGGAGTTTTGGTCTTGTCACCCAGGCTCGAGTGCAGTGGTGGCTCACTGCAACCTCTGACTCCTGGGTTCAACCGATTCTGATGCCTCAGCCTCCCAAGTAGCTGGGATTACAGGCACGCACCACCACGGCCGGCTAATTTTGTATTTTTGGTAAAAAAAAAATTTAGCCGGGTGTGGTGGTGCACACTTGTAGTTTCCAAAGCTGCTTGGGAGGCTGAGGAAAGAGGATCACTTGAGCCAGGAAGTCAAGGCTGCAGTGAGCTGGGATTGTGCCTCTGCACCTCAGGCTGGGTCACAGAGTAAGATCCTGTCAGAGAAGGAAAGGAAAAGGAAGGAAAGGAGAAAGGGAACGAAAAAGAAAAGGAGAAAGAGAAAGAGACAGGGAGAGAGAGAGTAAGAGAGATAGAAAGAAAATCAACTTTTTAAAAAGGATCAATGAAGTACACCTCCCATATATCTCTGAATCATTTAACTTTCTCCAATTCAACAGCCAAGAGAACTAGGATTATATATGATGGACCATAAAAAAAAAAAACTTTCGATACATTTTAAAGGACAGCAAATGTATTAAATTAGAAACCAGTAACGTTAAGGAATCTAGAAAATTCTCAAATATTTAGAAATTAAACACAAAAAAACTCTATGTAAAAGATGGAATAAGGTAAATTTAATAAATATTTTGCACTACATGAAAAAAAAAAAAACTTGTGAGATGAGGTTAAACCCATTCTCAGGAGGAAATAATGTTTAAGTGCCTACATTTAAAAGTGGACAGGTCCTCTTTCAACCACGCAAGCACACAGGGAGGAGGCAGTTGCCTCCAAGCAAGAAAGAGAGCCTCTACCAGGAGCCAAACCAGCCAGCACCTTCATCTTGTAGTTATCAGACTTCAGAATGGTGAGAAATACATTTCTATTGTCTAAGCTTCAAAACAAACACATAAAAAACCAAACAGGTGTAGCAAAACCCAATAAACTATGCTTACCAAAAAAAAAAAATCAAATTATACCCAAATTAGGGTTATCCAGGATAGGCCATAAGTTAGGCTATAAACAATTATTGACAAATTTTAAAGGAATGAAATCACACAAAGTATATATTCTCTTCATAAATAAAACTAAAAATCAATAGAAGAAAAATTGGAAAATTCACAAATATATGGAAATTAAACAACATGCTCTTAACCAATGGGACAAAGAAATCACTACAGAAATTAGAAAATACTTTTAGACAAATGAAAACACATCCAAAGTTATGGGAAGTGGCAAAAGTAGCTCTCAGAGGAAAACGTATAGCTGTAAATTCCTACATTAAAAGAAGGAAGCGTTCAATCAGAAATCTACCTTGACACATTAAAGAACCAAAAAAGAGCAAACTAAACCCAGGGAAAGTGAAAGATAAAGAAAGATTAAAGCAGAGATAAATGAAATCGAGACTAGAAGGAGAATTAATGAAAACCAAAGCTGGTTATTTCAAAAAGATCAACAAAAGTGACAAAGTACAGCTAGAATTACTAATAAAAAGGGAAGATGCAAGTAACCAAAATCAGAAGTGGAGCTGGGACATTACTACTGCTCTTATGGAAACTGGAAGGGCCGAAAGAGAATGCCGTGAACAACTGTGCACCAACACAAGAGATCATCTAGACTGGCAGTTCCCAACCAGTTTGGCACGTGAGAACAGTGTCATGGAAGACAATTTTTCCATGGATGGTAAGGTGAGGGGGGATGGTTTTGGGATGATTCAAACACATTACATTTATTGCATGCCTTATTTCTATTATTACTACATTATAATATATAGTAAAATAGGCCAGGTGCAGTGGCTCATGCCTGTAATCCCAGCACTTTGGGAGCTGAGGCGGCTGGATCATGAGGTTAAGAGTTTGAGACCAGCTTGACCAACATGCCAAAACCCTGTCTCTACTAAAAATACAAAAACCGTCTGGGCCTGGTGGCAGGCACCTGTAATCCCAGCTACTTGGGAGGCTGAGGCAGGAGAATCACTTGAACCCAGGAGGTGGAGGTTGCAGTGAACCGAGTGCCACCACATTCCAACCTGGGCAACAGAGCAAGACTCTGTCTCAAAAAACATATATATTTACTATATATATACTATATATAGTAATTATTTTACTATATATACATAAATTACTAGATATAGTAATTATTTTACTATAGCAAAATAATACAGTGAAATAATTATACAACTTACCATAACGTAGAATCAGTGGAAGCCCTGAGCTTGTTTTGGGAGGCAGTGACAGATCATCAGGCATTAGATTCTCATAAAGAGTGTACAACCTAGATCCCTCGCATGCGCAGTGCACAATAGGGTTTGTGCTCCTATGAGAATCGAATGTCGCTGCCGATCTGACAGACAAGAAGGTGGAAGTCAGGTGGTAACTCGAGTGATGGGGAGCTGCTGTAAACACAGATAAAGCTTCACTCGCCCACCCTCCGCTCACCTCCTGCTGCGCAGCCTGGTCTGTGGCCGAGGGGCTGGGGACCACTGCTCTAGATCTAACAATTCCTTGAGACATACCCAAACAGACTCTGGAAGAAAAAGAAAATTGAGAGATCTATAACAAGAGACTGAGTGAGTCATCAAAAGCCATTAAACAATAAAAAGTCTAGGACCAAATGGCTTCATTGGTGAACCCTACCAAACATTTAGAATTAACATCAAGAAAGTGAATGAGACACAGAATGGTAGAAAATATTTGGAAATCATGTATGTGATAGGGATTTAATGCCATTATAAACTCAACAACAAAAAGACAACCCAATGTAAAAGTGAGCAGGGGACTTGAACAGAACAGACATTTCTCCAAATATATACAAATGTACTGTAAACACATGAAAAAATGATTAACATCATCAGTCATTAAGGAAATAACATCAAAACCACAATAAATTAGCTAGGGATGGTGGCCCACACCTCGGGAGGGGATTTAATTTGCTTCTTATGAACATGTCTCCTCTCTGCACTTTCCACCACGACTCTCATAAGGGCACTGAGGTAAGAAGAACTGCGACACTGCTACTGTAACATCTGACTCAGGTCAATTATAAATATTACCACTTTTAAACATTACAAGGCTTATAACTATCTTTTTTTTTTTTTTTGAGGTGGAGTCTCCCCTTTGATGCAAGCCCATAGTTCTGCCCATTCTCCTCCCAAGAGGGTTCATCAAAACTGTTTTCTCATCTGGAAATTGAAGGCTTTGACACTGGGCTATGTATGGAACTCTATAGGCTCAGTAAACAAACATTCACTCTAAAATGCCATTATCATTAAAATAAAATGACCGCTGACAATTTCACAATTACTGAACAGAACTGTTCAATGACAGTGGGTTCCATTCTCTGCTCCCTGGCACCTGCCCCACCCAGAATGACCCAGAGTGAAAGGCAGCCAGCTGGCTGCTTAGTATCCCCACTGCAACAGCCAGCAAGGCCCCACACTGAGCACCTGCAGCCGTGCTGCCACCAGCCTCCCCATGCTGATGGCAGCTCCTCGCCGGGGCTCAGGTCAAAAGCCTTGCTCATCATCACCTTCGACTCACCTCTTTCTTTTCCAGACTCCACGTCGGCATCGCCAGCAAATCCTGCCTTATCCTTAAAACTTAATCCAAAACTCTGGTTGCTTCTCACCACATTGCCACTGCCTTGGCATAAGGCATTGCTTCTCTTCTAGAACATTGCAACCACTTCCTAACAGGTCTCCTGGCTGCTGTCCCTGACTTCCCTTAGCTTCTATGACAGCCATAACTTTATGGGTAAAATGTAGATCACATCACTCCTCTGCTCAAGATCCTCTGATGGTGTCCCATCTCACTCAGACCAAGGGCCCAGGTCCCTGTCGCCTCACCTACAACTCCCTCTGCCACTGGTCCCTCACCGAAGTCACTCAAGCCTTGCTGCTGTGCATCAGGCCCCACCAGCCATGCTCCCACCTCAGGGTCTCTGACTTGCTGCTCCTCTGCTTGAAATGTTTCCCCCCACATTCTCAGTGTGTCTGGCCCCCTCTCATCCTTCAGATCTTTATTCAACTTTAACTGTCCTGATCTGGCATTCACTGGCCACTTTTTTCCTTTTTTTTTTTTTTTGAGACAGAGTCTTGCTCTGTTGTCCAGGCTGGAGTGCAGTGGTACAATCTCAGCTTGCTGCAAACTCCACCTCCTGGGTTCAAGTGATTCTCCCGCCTCAGCCTCCTGAGTAGCTGGGACTACAGGTGCATGCCACTGTGTCCGGCGGTTTTTTTATTTTTACTAGAGACAGGGTGTCACCATGTTGGCCCGGCTGGTCCTGAACACCTGACCTCAGCTGATCCACCTACCTTGGCCACTCTTCAAAATGCAAACCCAGCTGGGCATGGTGGCTCATGCCTGTAATCTCATCACAGGTGGATCATGAGGTCAGGAGATTGAGACCATCCTGGCTAACACAATGAAACCCTGTCTCTACTAAAAATACAAAAAAAAAAGCCAGGCGTGGTGACGTGCCTGTAGTCCCAGCTACTTGGGAGGCTTAGGCAGAATAGCTTGAACACAGGAGGCAGAGGTTGCAGTGGAGACTACACCACTGCACTCCAGCCTGGTGACAGAGTGAGACTGTTTAAAAAAAAAAAATGCAAATCCCTCCTTTCAATCTCAATTCCCCACTACTTTTTTTTTCCCCAAAGCACTCATCTCCAATTAATATTCTGTTTAAGTAAGATTAGGCTATATTTTACTGCAAAAACAGACAAGTCCAAATCTCGGTAACTCAATAAAATGGAAAGTTTATGCCTTGCTCATGTCACTTGTTCAACCCAGGCTGGTGTCAAAAGTTTTCCTGTTGTTCAGGGATGCCACTTGTCTCTGAACCAACTGATACCCTTGGCCATCTTGGTCATAGATGATGGGCAGGAAGTGGACAACTGTGCATTCTGTAATCTATATTTTGACCCAGAAGCACTCGCAGCCCATTGGCCAGAACTAGTCACATGCCCCTGCCAGCTCCAAGGATCCTGGGAAATGCGGGACGGCACACAAAACACCGGGTAAGCATTATTATCTCTCTGCGTTCTCCTCCACGCGCACTGTGTAGTTTACTGGTTTTGATTTCTTGTGTGTCCAACTAGAAAATACATTCTAGGTAACTAGAGATTTTTCAACTTCTCTGATATTTCATTCACCATTTCAGTGCCTGATATAAATAAGACAGTAAGTAGGGAACGCAAGAATGAATGGATGATGAGCAAACTGATCCACATTTGCCTTCATATTGAGACAGACACCCAGGGGATGGCATCTTGGGAGGACCATAAGGAAGGGGCCTATGAAATGTAGGGGGGTCTGGGATCTCCTCAGAAGGTCCAGTGAAATTAAACAGTAACCCAGGTACTAGGACACAGCCCTATGGCTTGGCCCAAAACCCACAGGCCAACATCCACCACCACTCTCCATGAGGGACAAGCCGTCCAGAGGGCTGGAGCTTAGAGAGTGCACCCACACCAATTAAGGGTCTGTGAAACCTTGTCAATGTTTTGCAATGATGCAAATCAGAGCTCAGAGTGGAGCTTGTGGCCAATTTCTCACCTGAGTGATTCTATGGCTTTCAGAGGTTGTCGGTGCTGGGTGGTGGTGTATTAGTTCATTCTCACACTGCTATAAAGAAATACCTGAGACTGGCTAATTTATAAGAAAAGAGGTTTAATTGGCTCACAGTTGTGCAGGCTGTACAGGAAGCATAGTGGTATCTGCTCCTGGGGAGGCCTCAGGAAGCTTCCAATCACAGCAGAAGGCAAAAGGGAAGCAGGAGCAAGAGAGCAAGGGTGGAAGGGGAGGAGGTGCCACACACTTTTTAAATGACCGGATCTCAGGAGAACTAACTCACTGTCGTAAGGACAGCACCAAGGGGGATGGTGCTAAGCCATTCATGAGAAATCCACCCCCATAATCCAATCACCTCCCACCAGGCCCCACCTCCAACACTGGGAATTACATTTCCATATGAGATTTGGACGGGGATATACATCCAAACCATATCAGAGGGTCTCAAAGAAAGGGCGGCCTGGAATAGAAATGCAGCAGGAAGATTTCGGCATCTAAGTGACCCAGTAGGATGTGGAGCAGGGAGTCTAGAACAGCTGTAGGGACTATGAACTCGGAGGCATTCTGCCGTGTTTCAATATGATACATGAAGCGAAGCCAGGATCATCCGAATGCTGTCACCACGCATATGTTAGAACGGACAATTTTTCAGAGCTGTTGAGGTTGCTTAATTTCTCTTTTAATTTTCTTAGCAGCATGGTGAAAGCAGTTCTATTTTTCTACTTCTACAAATCTTACTCTATTTTCATTGGGATCTGTTTTTCTCCTCACCAGGGCCAGGACGGGGATGAGGCAACTGAGGCGGCATTTAAGGAGGCATTTCTGGTGTCCAACAAGCACAAACAAGGCTGGCTCAGAGCGAGCGGCTGCTCCCTGGCCCTGCACTCACAAACCTCACCCTCGCCCCACCCCTGCTCCACTGTTTTAGATCTGCCTCCTCCACAAGTCTGTGGTCCAAAACAAATGTTGCCCAAAACTGTTCCACGAGGAGCTCTCTTGGGACCATAATTCTCCCAATATTTCATTTTAACCCCATATTCAACTTAATCAGTGTCCCAGGATATTCAGAATTTGCAGATGTAAATATCATAGAGAGAAGAAGTCTTTTGTTACTTTTACTGGTACTTCTGCCCTTGCTATTTCTACCACTGTCAGTTCACGTAAATATAGGCCCGGCACAGCGGCTCATGTCTGTAATCCCAGCACTTTGGGAGGCTGAGGTGGGCAGATCATGAGGTCAGGAGTTCAAGAACGGCCTGGCCAACATGGTGAAACCCCGTCTCTACTAAAAATACAAAAAAATTAACTGGGCATGGTGTACACCCCTGTAGTCCCAGTTACTTGGGAGGCTGAGGTTGGAGATCAGTTGAACCCTAGAGGCGGAAGTTGCAGTAAGCCAAGATCATGCTACTGCACTCCCAGCCTGGGTGAGAGAACGAGAATCTGTCTAAAAATACACACACACACACACACACACACACACACACACACATATACATATATGGAGAAAGAGAGAGAAGGCAACAAAGGTTGTGAGAACATCATATGCCATCTTATTGGTCCAGAAAGGTGTTACGCTAGTAAATCAAAAATACACCCTTCCTTTCAACCAACTAGATGAGATGTCCTGGGGGTAGAGAGCAGGGTAAGATTTCTGTTTCCAACAAGCAACTGAGGTGCCCGAAATAAACCTTCCACACATAACTATTTCAAACGCAGCACAAAGTACCAACAGATGACAGCCTTCAAATTCATGAGCTGGCAAGAAATTAACATTAAGAAAATTAAAAACTTATGATTTCTAAAGGGCAATTACAATTCCTAAAATAAAAGCAAAATGGAAACAAACAACAAAAGCCCTAAGTAAATAGCTTTTAGATTATACACAGCTAAAAAAAAGAAAAAAAAAAAAGAATTTGTTTCTTAAATATTGTCTGCTGCATAAATGTCCCCTGAAGCACTTCAGGTAATTCTGACACCCACATCATTATCTCAATTAAATTAAGTAAGTCTCTTTGGGGTGGGCTGCTGAATCAGTACTTTAACAAACTCTACATGAAATTTTTATGCAGGCTGAAGTTTAAAAGCTAGTTGCAGCAATAAATGCAAGGGAAGCACAGAAAAGAGTTGAGGAACATATAAATACAGCTAAGAATCATGTGAGGACAGAAGATAAGGAAATGAACCATTTCTAACTGGAGTTACCGATGAGAGACAGAGAAGGAGCCCAGGCAATTACTGTAAAATATAGTGGCTGTAGATTTTTCATTTTGGAAGGAAAATATAAACAGATAAAAAGAAATCTTAGGCACAATGAATCAGAGAATTGCCAATGGTAAAAAGAATATCTTAACAGCAGCCAGAGGAAGAAAAGACAGGTTACCTTTTAAGCAATAGTTCTCAAACTTGAAGTTACATGAGAGTCACCTGGATGTCTTGTTAAAACAGTGTAAATATCTGTTAAGAAACAAACTGAGCCTGGGGATGGTGGCTCACACCTGTAATCCCAGCATGCCGGGAGGCCAAGGCAGGTGGACCACTTGCACGCTTGAGTTTGAGACCAGCCTGGGCAACATAGTGAGACCCCATCTCAAAACAAAACAAAGGAAAACAAAAAACACATTTCTAGGCCCCATCCCCAGGTTTCTAATTCAGAAGATCTGAGGTGTGGGGTCAAAGAGTATGTATTTTTAACAAGTTTCCAGGTGATGCTGATGCTGCTAGTCAGGAGACCACCCACCAAGAACCACTACCTGGCCAACATGGTGAAACCTGTCTCTACTACAAATACAAAAATTAGCCGTGTGTGGTGGTATGTGCTTGTAATCCCAGCCACTCGGGAGGCTGAGGCAGGAGACTTGCTGGAACCCAGGAGAGGCAGAGATTGCAGTGAGCCAATAATGTCATTGCACTCCAGCCTGGACAAGAGGGTTACTCTGTCTCAAAAAAAAAAAAAAAAAAAAAGGAAAGAAACATTAGACCGACAGCTGATTCTTCATTAGCAACAGTGGAAGCCAGAAGAAAATGGAACATCTTTATAGTTCTGAAATAAAATATAAAATCCTATAACCACCAAAAATGTCCACTGAGAAAAAGAGAAAAACAGTATCTTTGGGCTTGCAACCCACAGAAAAAAAGACATCATAAAAGACATATTTCAGGGAGAAAGAAGTAATCAAAGAACCAAAGCAAAGAGTGTAAGAATCAAGTAAAGTGCTCAAGGTGGCAAATATGTGAGTATCATGAAATAAGAAATGACGGTATGTAATAACAATAATAATTTCTCGAGGTTTAAAAAAGAACTAAATATGTGCAACTATGATGTATCATTAAAAAAAGAACAAAAACACATATAAGAAAACCATGGAAATCAGGAGAGTAACACATATCCAAATCTAGATTTAATGAGCAAGCACAGGTAAGAATTGTTTAGAAAACCACTGGAATAATAGAGTGAATAAATTCAAAATGTACAGAAAATAAAAAAGGAGAATGACAAAAATACGCAAAAGCAGCTAGAGAAAAGAAAAAATAAAAGACAAATGTAACATTCAAATATATTAATACAGAAGATATTAATGGAATAAATGCTTTAACTAAAATACTAATATTCACAGAATAGATTAATCCAATTATATGCTATGTAAAAGAGACATCTAAAATATAAGAATGCAATAAGAATGGAACTAAAAGAATATATAAGGCAAGTGAAAAAAAAGAAAGCTGATTAGTATCAGAATAGATTAAGGCAAAAAGGCTCATAGAGAAAAATGAAGTATTACATAATGAAGTTATAAACTGAGAAAGAGGTAGGGGTGTGTGTGTGTGTGTGTGTGTGTGTATTAAACATAGCCTCAAAAAAATTAAAACATAAAAATAAAAAATAAAGGGATAGAAGACTAAGGAGAGATGGATGAAGCCACCACCAGAGCTCTCAAAAATACAGTTCAAGCAGGCAATTCAATAACTACATGCAGATTGAACATGATGAAATAGCATTTCCTAACTATAAATTCCAACCATACATGAGGCCATGTTTGTCTCAGAAAATGCTTGACCACAGAGCAATGCAGTTAGCAAACAATGACCAAAAGATAACAAGGAAAAAAGCCACAGAAATGAAAATTAGAAAAAAAAATTCTAAATCCATATGCCAAAGAAGCCATGATATTTGATATTTAGAATTAAAATGCAATGAAGTATGGTACTGCAATTCTTTGGGATGTGACAGGCATTCAACATAAGAAACTGGAAAGAAACATCCCAAAAAGGAAGAAAATGATACCGATCAGAAAGTTATAAAATAGAAAACATATATATATATATATCATAAAATGGTTCAATCAAGCCAGAAGTTCTTTAAGAAGGAAACTGACAACATTCGGATGGAATTTATTTTTGTAAAAAGCAACATATAATTATTACAAATAAAAAAGTTGATAACATTACAAATGTAGCAAGCATTAAAAATATAAGTATATTATGAACAACTTTGACTATACAATTTAAACCTCAGATGGAATAAATCCCTAAAGAAATTTTACTCATCATAACAACACAAAAACCCTGGATGTCCCACAACCCTTAAAAGAACAGAAACAACAGCTTTAAAACTTTCCACAAAGAAAACTCCAGACCCAAATGGTTTTTCCAGGTACCACTCCCGTTCTAAGGAACAAATGATTCTATTCTTATGCAAAACATTCCAGAGTTTAGAAAAGAGAACACTTCTCATCCCATTTTATGAGGCTGGCATAAATCTGAAATAGAAAAGGAAAATTTCACTCAAGCATAGATCCAAAAACACCAAACAATTAGCAAACTGAAGCCAAAAATAACAAATAGTAACATGTCCTTTCCAAATTAGTTACCAATACAAATTTAATGTAACAATAGAAAATCAGTTGGTTTAATTTGCCACACTGAAGGATAAAAAACAAAATTGTATTATTCACTCATTCATTCATTACACAGCAATACCAAGTGCCATCATTTAAAGTACTCGAAATGTATCAAAGAGATACAAAAGTAGATAGTGAGAAAAAAAAAAAAATCACTTGTTAAAAGCCTGCAGCAATTCACAAGAAAAACTCAAGCAGGCAAAGAGGGAAGCTTTCTTGGCCTAATAAAAACTATCTTAGAAAAGCCTTTGGCAAACACAAATGACAATTCCCTCTAAGATCAGGAAAAAAAAAACAGGTCTGCCTAGAGTGTGCCATCCAAACTCCAGTCAACGACAATGGAAGTCCCCAGCCAGTCCAGTAAAGAAAGAAAATAAACAATTTATCTTCTGTATAAAATATTTATATTCCCTTTTGAATTGTCTACATTTTCTTGTCTACGAAGAACTTCCAAAAAACTACATAAAAGTTAGACTTTTCTGAGCACCAAAAAACAAAGCTCCTAAGAATAAACACAACAAAAACAACTTAAATCCTTTTTGAAGGTACTTATAAAACTTTATTGAGCCGGACATAGTGGCTCACCCCTGTAATCCCAGCACTTTGGGAGGGCAAGGCAGGTGGATCACCTGAGGTCAGGAGATCGAGACCGGCCTGGCGAACATGTTGAAACCTCGTCTCTACCAAAAATGCAAAAATTAGCTGGGCGTGGTGGTGGGCACCTGTAATCCCAGCTACCCATGAGGCTGAGGCCGGAGAATCGCTTGAACCCAGAAGACAGAGGTTGCAGTGAGCCAAGATTGTCACTGCACTCCAGTCTGGGCTACAAGAGTGAGACTGTCTCAAAAAACAACAACAACAAAAACAAACAAAACTTTATTGAAAGGCATCAAAGAAGACATAAATAAATGACGTAAATCAATTAACTGCAACTCAACGGCATAAAAACGCCAGTATTCTCAAAGTTGAAATATAGATTCACCACAGCTTGAAAACTAAAGCCCACTATGTGGAACTTGGTGAACTAACTCTAGAATTTAAGCCATGACATTTCTGAAAAAGAATGGCTAGGTGTAAGTACTTCATCTACAAGATATTTAGAAATCTCTAAATTACAAAGGTGTGCTTGCATCAATATGGAAAAAGATTGTTTCCAAAAACACTGCAGAGCCTGAGTTCATTCACAAATAATTACCAAAATTAGGAAATTTATTTTCTGGAAAAGATGTATAAGCAGTCAAATCCAGAGCAAATATCGGTGGGAGAAGAGGATGCAGTTTAGAAAAGGCACACAGCTTCTTGAGATTTAATAATCTGTTTCTTGGCTTGGTTTGTAGATTCACTTTACGGTTGTCCTTTTAACACTGTGTGTGTGTGTTTGTGTGTGTGTAATCATACTTTTGTTTTGCATGTATGTCTTATTTTCCAGTGTTAACATATTTGCACAGTAAAGGACACAGCACAAAATAACACGGTAAAATTCAAGTATGACTGGACTCTCAAGTTAATTAACAAAATGTTGAACTGAGTAGTAAATCTATGTATAGGCTATTTACAAGAGTCCACTAAAATTAAAATAAATAAAAAAGTGCAACCAGAAGGACTTAAAAGTACAAAAGGTACTCAAGGTAAATGCTAAAAGAACACCAGTGTGCTGACATTCACGTTAAGATAAAATTGACCACAGCGCAGAAAGGTAGTTACTCCTCACTATGTCCAAATCCTGACGATCCCCAATATCCTGAACTGCTCCCAAACTCTTGAACTCATTTCAGCCCGGCTTTTCCGCCCCCACCTACAGAGACTCAGGGCTTTTCAGGATCAGGTGACCAATGCCTCTGTCATCACTAACTGCAGTGGTCCAATTTCATCCTTCCCGTCCCCAGCGTTTCTTATCGCTGATCGCGAGATCTAAAATGCACCCCTCGTCTGGCTGCCTGGCTCCTTAGCTCCCAACCCTTGTGCACCCTTAGTCCTCTCCGCCAAATAGGCCTCCCGTGACCCCAGGAACTGAGGGAGAAAAGGGTTAAGGAAAGCAGGGCTTACACGACTGGGAGTAGGATCGGGGAGCGGAGGTGACGGAAGCTGCTGCCGAAGCGAAGAGAAGTTCATACGGGAGGTCCCGTCTGGCGTGGGGAAGCGAGGGGTCCCCAACAGGTCGAAAGAATTCGCCGCGGACCCCTCCTTGGCCCATGTGTCTCGGGGTAATCTACTCCAGAGAGTAATGGCTTCCGCTTCACTGCCGCCTTCCAAATCTCGCGGGACTTCATTGGCTGCGTCTAATACGGAAGCAGGGACGAAGAGGATGCTGGGAAGTGTAGTTTTGAAGCTTGGATTGGCGTGGCGGTCTTGACCAGGTGAAATCTGACGGTCCAGCATGTTTCTTCAATTTCTGCTTGTTCGAGTGTCCCAGGACTCCGTCCTCGGCCTTCTACTCGTTCTATAATCATTCACTTTGAGTTAGCAGCGAATCTCGTCTCTTTAGGTACTATTTGTACACTCAAAACTCAAAATTTCAGCCACAACTCACAGCATTTTGTAGCCATCATAGTGGTAAAGATTCAACCAGGCAAGAATTGTCATCTACATGACGTAACTAGGGGACATTTGCATGACAAGCAGAATATTTGCATTGCCTTAAATGTTTCTCTATAAACTGCTCATATGTTGGAATGGAGAAAAAGGTCATAGAAATTATACAGCGAAGAAATTGGACAACATCTGGACCAGGTGATCAAGTCAATATCACCAGTGAGAGTCAGATGGAGACTACGTGCCTCTGAATGACACTTTAGGAAGGACGTAACGTTACTATCACCCATGTGGTGTTCATATACATGTCTGCTATTTTGTATTTTTTGACCCACATCTCCCCATTTCCTTCCCCAACCCTCATGCCTGTGATAACGATGGTCTCATTCTTTATTTCTGTGCATTTGAGCTCTCTTTCGATTAAAAAAAACTTCTCATGTAAGTGACATCATGCAATATTTTTCTTTTTGTGTCTGGCTTATTTCACTTAGCATAATGTCCTCCAGGTCCACCCATATCGTGGTAAATGCCAGGGTCTCCTATTTCAGGGCTGAATAATATTCCATTATATATTACATGTTATGTTACATATAATGGAATATATATTATATCATATTATATTATGATTATGTATTGATAATATACATTATATAATATATGCCAACATAATGTATAATATGTAATATCATATAGTACAAAATATGGGTATGTATATTATATATGCTATGGAATATATTACATATTATATATATTATTTTAGCAGGAGGAGTCTGTATATACAAAATTCCAGAATCAGGCTGGGCACAGTGGCTCCCACCTGTAATCCCATCACTTTAGGAAACCAACGCTTTCCATGTAACCAGTTGGGGCAGAATTATGAAGGCAGGAGAAACAGATGGTTAGAATTATCCAGGGCAGGTATATATGCCACGGTCCATTCCCTCAACAATATATTTTCCAAAACCTCAAATTTCCTTCTTATATATTTTATATCCATACATATTCCATACATACATTTTCCTACATAAAATATATGTATGGAATATATACAGATATAAAATATGCTTACATAATATATATAATCTATATTTCATATTACATAATATACTTAATACATAACATATACTGCATAATATATAACGTATAAACATATATAATACACACGTAATAGTACATAATATGTATTTCATATAGTATACGATATACATATATTACATATGTTACACTATATATAACATATTACATATAATGGGAATATCTATTATATATGCAACATATAATATTAATATAAATATGTTAATCCATATATAATAGTTAATATGACATAATATTAAACAGTATATATATATATATATTTTTTAAAGAGACAGGGTCTCGCTATGTTGCCCAGGCTGGAGTGCAGTGGCTATTCACAGGCCCGATCCCACTACTGATCAGCACGGGAGTTTTGACCTGCTCCGTTTCTGACCTGGGCCGGTTCACCCCTCCTTAGGCAACCTGGTAGGTCCCCCACTCCCGGGAGGTCACCATATTGATGTCCAACTTAAGGCGGACACCCGATCGGCATAGCGCACTACAGCCCAGAACTCCTGGCCTCAAGAGATCCTCCAGCCTCAGCCTCTCGAACAGCTGGGACTACAGGCACGCACCACCGTGCCCAGCTATGTGATGTTAATATTGACATCACAAGAGGACAAAATGGGAAAAAGCCTCTTCCATAAATGCTGCTGGGAAAACTAAATTTCCACATACAAAAGAATGAAATTTGACTCTTAGCTTACACCATACACAAAAATCAACTCAAAATGGATAAAAGGCCTAAATTTAAGACCTGAACCCATAAAACTCCTAGAAGAAAACATTGGGGGAAAGTTCCTCAATTTTGGTCTTAACAAAGATTTTTAAAAATATATGTTACACCAAAAGATTAGATTACAAAAGCAAAAATTAGTGAATAAATGGGACAACATCAAACTAAAAAGCTTCTTCATAGCAAAGGAAACAATCAAAAGAATGAATCGGCAACCCATGGACTGGGAAAAAATATTTGCAAACCACATATCTGAAAAGGGGTTAATATCCAAAATTTATAAAGAACTCTTACAAGTCAATAGCAGAAAAACAATCTGATTTTAAAATGGGCAAAGGGTCTGAACAGACGTTTCTCCAAAGAAAGCATAAAAAAGGCCAACAGGTATAGGAAAAGGTGCTCTACATCACTAATCATCAGGAAAATGCAAATCAAAACTACTGTGAGATGTCACCTCGCATCCTTAAGGAGAGCTATTATCAAAAAGTTAGGAGATGAATGTTGGGGACAGAGTGGAGTGCAATGGTGCGATATCGGCTCACTGCAACCTCTGCCTCCTTGCAAGAATTGCTTTAACTTCCAGGTTCAAGCAATTCTCCTGTCTCAGCCTCGCGAGTAGCTGGAATTACAGCCACGGAGCCTGTAATTAGCCACTACACCTGGCTAATTTTGTAATTTTAGCAGAGACGGGATATCACCATGTTGGTCAGGCTAATCTCAAACTCCTGACCTAAGTAATCCACCCATCTCGGCCGTTTTCATTCTTAACAGGGGCAATTGTGCCACCTGGGGGTATCTGACAATGTCTGGAGACATTTTTGGTTTTACCACTACCCGGGATGCTACTGCCATCTAGTGGTTAGAATATAGAATGCCCTCCTCCCTCTAACAAAGAAATATTAGACCCTGAATGTCAGTCGCGCCAATGATGAGAAATCCTGACATAGAAAAGTAAGAGATACTGGCTTTAGATAAGAAGGCAGATATTTCATGGTTTCAGAGTCAAAGAAGAAAGACACCGTGACGTTGTTGTTGGACTACTTTTGCACTAGTGTCAAGAAGGTGAGAAATCTCTCGAATCTAGGATAAGAGAAAAAATAGAGAAATCTTTCTAATTGTTGTTACTATTTCTCTCTGCAGTAAGTTGTAAAATCATTTGTTATTAAATGGGGAAGTTGAAGCCAGGCGCGGTGGCTCACGCCTGTAATCCCAGTACTCTGAGAGGCTGAGGTGGGTGGATCACCTGAGGTCAGGAGTTTGAGACCAGCTGAAAAAGATGGTGAAACCCCGTCTCTACTAAAAATACAAAAATTAGCCGCGTGTGGTGGCGCACGCCTGTAATCCCAGCTAGTCGGGAGGCTGAGGCAGGAGAATCGCTTGGACACGGGAGGCGGAGGTTGCAGTGAGCTGAGATTGCATCATTGCACTCCAGCCTGCCTAACAAGAGCAAAACTCCGTCTCAACAAATAAATAAATAATAAATAAATAAAGAGGGAAGTGGAGACGGTGTGAATTCAAAATCATGGAGAAACTGTGAAAAGATCTTTGCCCATTGGAAATTTCATGTAGTGTTGAAGGCCCATTTAGAGTAGGTGACCTCAGATTTTTAGTGATTCCCATATCACCACGTGGGGGCAGAATTATGTAGGCAGGAGAGACGGATGTTAGAATTCTCTAGGGCAAGTGGATTTGAGGTTTTGGAAAATACATGATTGAAGGGATGGACCATGGCACATCAGTCACCTAAAGAAATGAGGTTATCAATAACAACGTAGTTGAAGAATAGATGGCTTGGGGGTCTTTACGAATTAGGAGAGGAGATGCACTAAAGCCAAAAGGGCTAAGAAGTTGGGGCCAAGCGCAGTGGCTCATGCCTGTAATCCCAGCACTTTTGGAGGTGGGTGAATCACTTGAGGTCAGGAGTTCGAGACCAGCCTGGCCAACATGGTGAAACCCTGTCTCTACTAAAAATACAAAAATCAGACAGACGCCGTGGCAGGCACCTGTAATTCCAGCTATTCGGGAGGCTGAGGCAGGAGAATTGCTTGAACCTAGGAGGTGGAGGTTGCAGTGAGCCGAGATTGCACCACTGCACTCTAGCCTGGGTGCAGAGCAAGACTCGATCTGAAAAGATAGAAAATAAAAAAAGCAATCTCTGACTCAGAGAAAGGTGGGATTCTCTCTAAGGAGGATTTCACCAGCTCCCTTGAGGTCAGATTCTAGGGTCCAAGAATGAGATACCCTCAGGGTAAGAGGAAATGTGGTAGGAAGAGGATGACACATGGCTTGTCTCTTGGGATCAGGAAGTCAGCCATCCAGGAATTCCCCCCGTGTTCACATCTGATCTGTGCTCATTCATTAGAGATTTGAGCTGCCTTAGGGGAAGAAATGAGAGTACTGTACACATTTGGCTAATGAGCAGCTTTGAAAATTAAGCTCCTAGGGGTCACAGAGACTGCAAATAATTTACCTGTGACCACACCACTCAACAGCCCCGCTCAGTCAGGAAACATCACACCTGAGTCTTGTTCCAGAGATGATCCCTCTTGCCCAAGAGCGCATTGCCTTACTTGGTTCATCTGCCCTTCTTGGGGACAGATCTTCCATTTCTTCTCTCGATTTTCCAAGAAAAAAATGGAGAATTCCTCACTGATGTCTTCAAGGTAATCTGAAGTGCCCCCAATAAATGCTGTGAGAAATTGAACAAGTTTTTTTTTCTTTCTTCCCATGCTATCTGGAGGACAACCATAAGGTAAGAGACATTTCAGTGGAATTGTTATAAGTGAGATTCCAAACTAATCTGTGACCCTTTTCTTGATGTATTTACTTCCCTTGTTTTCATATAATTTGCAACCAGATTTCATTATTTTTAGCTCTCGTTCCGTCTTCTAAATCCAAGGGATGTTTTCCCCACCTAAGTATGAATTAGTCCCTTCAAAAGGAATCTGGCCAAGCGTGGTGGCTCACGTCTGTAATCCCAGCACTTTGGGAGGACAAGGTGAGTGAATTACCTGAGGTCAGGAGTTCAAGAGCAGCCTGGCCAACATGGTGAAACCCCATCTCTACCAAAACTAAAAAAATTAGCTGGGCATGATGGCACACACCTGTAATTCCAGCTACTGGGGAGGCTGAGGCAGAGATTTGCTTGAATCCAGGAGGCAGAGGTTGCAGTGAGCCGAGATCACACCACTGCACTCCAGCCTAGGCGACAGAGCAAGGCTCTGTCTCAAAAAAAGAAAAAAAAAAAAGTCATTGCAGGACCCCTGAGCGCTGTACTAGGATACATCTATCCTATCATCTATTCATTTTTCATCCCTGCAACACCCCCACCTCCCAGGTTCAAGCAATTCTATTGCCTCAGCCTCCCAAGTGTCTGGGATTACAGGCACCCACCACCACGGTCTGCTAATTTTTGTATTTTTTTTAGTAGAGATGGGGTTTCACTATGTTGGCCAGGCTGGTCTCAAACACCTGATCTTGTGATCCACCAGCCTCGGCCTCCTAAAATGCTAGGATTAGAGGCATGAGTCACCACATCCGGCCCTGAGTCCAAGTTTAATGCACCAATGGTTGAAGCTTTTATAATCATTTGTCTTTCTCCAGTGAAAGCCAACTCCTGGTTGGGGGCCTGGATTTTGTTTTTGTTTGTGTGTTTATTTTAAGAGGCAGAGTCTTGCTCTGTTGCCCAGACTGGAGTGCAGTGGCCCTATCAAAGCTCACGCACCCTCCAACTCCTGGGTTCAAGTGGTCCTCCCACCTCAGCCTCTCAAGTAGCTGGGACTACGGACACGTACCACTGTGCCTGGCTATTTTTTAATTTAATTTAATTTTTAAAAATTTTACGTAGAGATGGGGGTTTTGCTATTTTGTTCAGGCTGGTCTCAAACTCCTGGCCTTGAGTGACCCTTCTGCCTCAGCCTCCCAAAGTGCTGGGACTATAGGTGTGAGTCACTGTGTCTGGCCAGGGCCTCAATTTGTGAAGTGAAGGGCTGAGATGGGCTCACTGTACCGTTCAACTGTTCACATGCTGTGATTCTGCAATAGGTTTGCCCCGACTCTTGAGTCATTATTACAGAATTTCCTTAACTTATGGGTTTATGAGAACAGCAGGCAGATGTTTTGACATTGCCAGCGTGCATCAATTCTTTACTTCCTGTTTTGGGGGCTCCAGGATCAATTCTCAAGAATCTGGATAAGCCAGAGGGAATAGGAAAGGCTTGGTGCTGATTCACACGGGACACCTCCAGGAATCAGAGCCGAGGCTCAGGGTTTGCCCGCACCAGGGGCTGCACCAGAAATAATAGGAAGGGTGGGCGTAGTGGCTCAAGCCTGTAATCCCGGCACTTTGGGAGGCTGAGACAGGAGGATTGCTTGAGCCCAGGAGGATGAGGCTACAGTGAACTATGATCGTGCCCCTGCAGAGACCTGGCAAAGAAAAAAGAGGGAAAGAAAGAAACGAAAGAAAGAAAGGAAGGAAAGAAAGAGAAAGAAGGAAGGAAAGAAAGAAAGAGAAAGAAGGGAGGAAGGAAGAAAGAAGAAAGAGAGAAAGAAAAAAAGAAAGGAGGAAGGAGAAAGAGAGGAGGGAGAGAAGGAGGAAAGAAGGGAGGGAGAGAGAGAAAGAAAGAGAAAGTAAGGAAGGGAAAGAAAGAGAGAAGAAAAAAAAGGAAGAGGAGGAAAAAAGAAGAAAGAGAAAGAAAGAAGGGAAGAGAAGGAAAGAAGGAAGGAACGAAAAAGGAGGGAGAAAGGGGGGATAGGAGGTAGGGAGAGAGAAAGAAAGAGAAAGGAAGGAAGGGAAAGAAAGAAAAAGAGAAAGAAAGAAAAAAGGAAAGAAAGAAGGATAAAGAAAGAAAGAGGCAGGGGAAAAGGTCTTTAATTTCTAACTGGTTTGGTTTTGATGATACAGACAAGATTAAAGAGTTTACTCTTAAGTTATGTTTTCTTGACACTCCCATCTTTTCTATCAGATTCATCAACAACATGAAAGCAGGAAATTTCTCAGACACTCCAGAATTCCTTCTCTTGGGATTGACAGGTGATCCAGAGCTGCAGCCCATCCTCTTTGAGCTGTTCCTGTCCATGTACCTGGTCACGGTGCCGGGGAACCTGCTCATCATCCTGGCCGTCAGCTCTGACTCCCACCTCCACACCCCCATGTACTTGTTCCTCTCCTTCCTGTCCTCGGTCGACATTGGTTTCACCTCCACCACGATGCCCGAGATGCTGGTGAATATCCAGGCACAGACTCAATCCATCAGTTACACCGGCTGCCTCACCCAAATCTGTTTTGTCCTGGTTTTTGCTGGATTGGAAAACGGAATTCTGGTCATGATGGCTTATGACCGATTTGTGGCCATCTGTCACCCACTGAGGTACAATGTCATCATGAACCCCAAGCTCTGTGGGCTGCTGCTTCTGCTGTCCTTTATCATTAGCCTTCTGGACGCTCTTCTGCACACGTTGATGGTGCTACGGCTGACCTTCTGCACAGACCTGGAAATCCCCCACTTTTTCTGTGAACTGGCTGATATTCTCAAGCTTGCCTGTTCCGAAATCCTTATCAATAACATCCTGGTGTACTTAGTGACCAGTCTGCTAGGGGTCATTCCTCTCTCTGGGATAATTTTCTCTTACACACAAATCATCTCCTCTGTCATGAAAATTCCATCAGCCAGTGGAAAGTATAAAGCTTTCTCCATCTGTGGGTCACATTTGATCATCGTTTCCTTGTTCTATGGAACAGGCTTTGGAGTGTACCTTAGTTCTGCGGAGACCCACTCCTCCAGGAAGGGTGCAATAGCATCAGTGATGTATACTGTGGTCACCCCCATGCTGAACCCATTCATCTACAGCCTGAGAAACAAGGACATGTTGAAGGCTTTGAGGAAACTGATACCTAGGATACCGTCTTTCATTGATGTCTCAGCTGCTTTGGACTTACAGTACTGGAATGTGTCAGGGAGAAAGAAGTAATGAGAAGTCTAGAAAGCCTGACCAATGTCTTTGTTTTTTGTTTGTTTGTTTGTTTGTTTGTTTTGAGATGAAGTTTAGCTCTTGTTGCCCAGGCTGGAGTACAATGGCACAATCTCGGCTCACTGTAACCTCTGCTTCCTGGGTTCACATGATTCTCCTGCCTCAGCCTCCTGAGTATCTGGGATTACAAGTGCCCAGCACCATATCCAGCTAATTTTTTTTTTTTGAAATGGAGTTTCGCTCCCGTTGCCCAGGCTGGAGTGCAATGGTGCGATCTTGGCTCACCACAACCTCCGCCTCCCGGGTTCAAGCGATTCTCCTGCCTCTGCCTCAAGAGTACCTGGGATTGCAGGTGCCCACCACCATGCCTGGCTAATATTTTGCATTTTTAGTAGAGACGGGGTTTCTCCATGTTGGTTAGGCTGGTCTCAAACTCTCTTGCCAGGCAAGAGTGCAATGGCATAATCATAGCTCACAGCAGCCTTTACTTCCTGGGCTCAAGTGATCCTCCTTCATCCTCCCAAATATCTGAGACCACTGGCACATACCACCATGCTCTGCTAATTTTTTTTGTAGACATGGGGTCTCACGATGTTGCCCAGGCTGGTCTAGACCTCCTGGACTCAAGTGATCTGCCCACCTCGGCCTCCCAAAGTGCTGGAATTACAGGTATGAGCCACTGCACCCAGCCTGGCATTGGTCTTCTTGGCCAAAGGGAAAATACCAATCAGTAGAGTCACAAGTCTAAACCAGAAAGAAGCCGAGATGTGTCTCAATCACCTTGCATGTCTGTGGAATGCATATACATAGTAACACTGTGTATAACAGATGGGACATCTATTCATTGCATGTTTTTGTGGCATCTTACTACATTTCTTCAAATTGTCTCATTTCATTATTCTAAAGTCCCTATGACAGCAAAAAATTTTATCCATGTCTATCGCGGAGTAATCCTCATACTCAGAGATTTACAAATGAAATGGAATAAGCAATGCCTTTGAAGGGGCCAGAAATTTTCAAATGGTGCTAAAGAGCTGACATGATCTTTTTTTTTTCTTTCTTTTTTTTTTTAAGATGGAGTTTCGCTCTTGTTGCCCTGGCTGGAGTGCAATGGTGAGATCTTGGCTCACCATAACCTCCACCTCCCGGGTTCAAGTGATTCTCCTGCCTCAGCCTCCGGAGAAGGTGGGATTACAGGCATGCGCCACCACGCCCAGCTAATTTTGTATTTTTAGTAGAGACGGGGTTTCTCCATGTAGGTCAGGCTGGTCTCAAACCCCTGACCTCAGATGATCCGCCCCCCTTGGCCTCTCAAAGTGCTGAGATTATAGGCATGAGCTGCTGCGCCCAGCCTTGCCCTTACTTTTAATGGCAGAAACAGCAATGACTTTTGCACCAACTGAATAAATACATTTTCAGGAGTTGCCCATGTGCTTTACATTTAGGTTTCTTACATCAGTCTCCTGAGTATCTGAGACCACAGGTGTGTGCCACTGTGCCTGGCTAAAAATCCATAAAATCTTGAAAAATATTTTTCTAATTAAAAAAATAAAAATAGGGCTGGGTGTGGTGGCACAGGTCTGTAATTGCAGCATTTTGGGAGGTCCAGGTTGAATAATCGCTTGAGCCCAGGAGTTCAGGAGCAGCCGGGGCAGCACAGCAAGAGCCCATCTCTACCAAAATAGAAAAAAAAATTAGCCAGGCCTGGTGGTGCACACCTGTAGTCCCAGCTACCTGGGAGGCTGAGGAGGGAGGATCACCAGAGGCCAGGAGGTCCAGGCTGCAAGGAGCCATAGTTGCACCACTGCACTCCAGCCTGGGTGACAGAGCAAGACCCTGTCTAAAACATATTAATAATAATAAATTTAAGGTCGAGTGAGGTGGCTCATGCCTGTAATCCCAGCACTTTGGGAGGCTGAGGTGGGTGGATCACCTGAGGCCAGGAGTTTGAGACCAGCCTGACCAACATAGCGAACAAAACCCTATCTCTACTAAAAATAAAAAAATTCACTGGGTGTGGTGGCTGTAATCCCAGCTACTCGAGAGGCTGAGGCAGGAGAATTGCTTGAACCCAGGAGGAGGAGGTTGCAGCGAACTGAGATCGTGCCACCGCACTCCAGCCTGGACGACAGAGAGAGACTCCATCTCAAAAAAAAAAAAAGCTCACGCCTGTAATCCCAGCACTTTGGGAGGCCGAGGCGGGCGGATCACGACGTCAAGAGATCGAGACCATCCTGGCCATGGTGAAACCCCGTCTCTACTAAAAATACAAAAATTAGCTGGGCGTGGTGGCACGCGCCTGTGGTCTCAGCTACTCGGGAGGCTGAGGCAGAAGAATCGCTTGAACTCAGGAGGCGGAGGTTGCAGTGCGCCAAGATTGCGCCACTGCACTCCAGCCGGGGTACAGAGCAAGACACCGTTTCATAAAAAAAAAAAAAAAAAAAAAAAAAAAAAAGCCAGGCGCAGTGGCTCACACCTGTAATCCCATCACTTTGGGAAGCTGAGGCAGGTGGATCACAAGGTCAGGAGTTTGAGACCAGCCTGACCAAAATGGTGAAACACAGTCTACCAAAACTACAAAAATTAGCCAGGAGTGGTGGTGAGTGCGTGTAGTCCCAGCTACTTGGGAGGCTGAGGCGGGAGAATTGCTTGAACCCAAAAGGCGGAGGTTGCAGTAAGCCGAGATGGCGCCACTGCACTCCAGCCTGGCAATAGAGCGAGACTCTGTCTCAAAACAAAAACAAAAACAAAAAAACCCCGGGACGTGGCTTGTTGCAGTTCCCAATGGAGACACACGAGGGCAGAAGAAACACACAGTTAGGATGTCTCAGGCGCTCCAGTCCCTAAGGCACTTTTCCCATAGAGCGTCTTGGCACAGACAGTTTGCTCAATCCTGGTCCCTTTCTCCACCTGACCTCAGTGCCTTTCGCCACTGGGGAGCCATAAGCCCATAGCCCAGGGGCTTTCCAAGTTAAGGCACATTGGGAAAGAGTTGAAAAGTGGCCTTATGTATTCCAAATTTCCCACCCCAGCCCCTGGGCTCTGTGAGCCCTTTCTCATCTAACCCAGGACTAGAGCCATCTGGTTTCTGCTGTCCACAGAGAGATACTGAAATTATGCAAGAAAAAGAAAGAGAGAAGGCCGGACACAGTGGCTCATACCTATAATCTCAGCACTTCGGGAGGCCGAGGCAGACAGGTGGATCACCTGAAGTCAGGCGTTCAAGACCAGCCTGGTCAATATGGCAAAACCCCCTCTCTGCTAAAAAAAACCAAAAAATTAGCAGGGCGTGGTGGTAGGCACTTGTAATCCTAGCTATTTGGGAGGCTGAGGCAGGAGAATCATTTGAACCCAGGGGGCGGAGGTTGTAGTGAGTCAAGATTGTGCCACTGCACTCCAGCCTGGGCGACACAGCGAAACTCCATCTCAATTTTTAAAAAGTAAAGAGAGAGAGACAGACAGAGAGAGTGCTACAGCGGGAGAGAAAGAGAGATACTGCAGTTATTCAAGAAAAAAAGAGGAGGGAAAGACTGATGGAGAGAGACACAGAGAGAGAGAGCTAGAGAGAAAGATACTGCAGTTGTGCAAGAGAGAGGCCAGGTGCAGTGGCTCACCCCTGTATTCCCAGCACTTTGGGAGGCTGAGATGGGTGGATCAAGAGGTCAGGAGATCGAGACCATCCTGGTCAACATGGTGAAACCCTATCTCTACTAAACTACAAAAAACTAGCCGGGCATGGTGGCAGGTGTCTGTAGTCCCAGCTACTCAGGAGGTTGAGGCAGGAGAATCACCTGAACCTGGGAGGTTGCAGTGAACCGAGATCACACCACTGCACTCCAGCCTGGGTGACAGAGTGAAACTCCATCTCGATTTAAAAAAAAAGAAAAGAAAGCAAGAGAGAGAGACAGAAACAGAGAGAGCGCTACGGAGAATGAGAGAGAGAGAGACAGAGAGATTGCAGTTATTCAAGAAAAAGAAAGAGAGAGCTATAGAGAGAGATACTGCAGTTACGCAAGAAAGAGAGAGAGGGGTAAAGACACACACACACACAGAGTGAGAGAGAGAGAGAGAGAGAGAGAGAGAGAGAGAGAGAGACTGCAGTTACACAAGTAAAAGAGAGAGGGAGGGAAAGAGACACAGAGAGATACTGTGGCAGGCCAGGTCTCACTAACGGAGGCCTCTGTAACAACAGTTTCAGCACTGACTTCGTGGTTAAGTTAAATATTTAAAGCTGCTAGAGCCAGTGCTCTTAGACAAAGGTGGGAAGGAAACAAAAGCCCACCAGGAGTTTTGCCCAGGCCTCTCCTGGGCCTCGGAGCATGACGAGATAAAGGAATTATTAACAGGATCTGTGTAGGATTAAACAAGTTTATTGGGGATCTAAAGAAACTCCCCAGACTAAGATTTAGCAGGAGACAAGATAAGGGTAATCACCCCTGGCACCTGGACCCATCTAGATTAAGTAAAATTACTGAGGCTCCAGAGGAAGGTCTTCAGGACTCTGACCTTAGTGACAGATTAGAAGTTAATCGGCCAGGTGTGGTGGCTCATGCCTGTCATCCCAACACTTTGGGAGGCCGAGGCAGGCGGATCACTTGAGGCCAGAAGTTCAAGACTAGCCTGGGCATCATGGTGAAACTCTGTCTCTACTAAAAATATATAAATTAGCCAGGCGTGGTGGTGCGTGCCTGTAATCCCAGCTACTCAGGAGCCTGAGGCAGGAGAGTCGCTTGAACCCAGGAGGTAGGGGTTGCAGTGAGCTGAGATCGTGCCACTGCACTCCAGACTGGACAACAGAGCAAGACTCTGTCTCAAAAAAAAAAAATTAAAAATAAAACTACAGGCTGGGCGCAGTGGCTCATACGTGTAATCCCAGCACTTTGGGAGGCCAAGGCAGGCAGATCACAAGGTCAGGAGATAGAGACCATCCTGGCCAACATGGTGAAACTGCGTCTCTCCTCTAAATACAAACAAATTAGCCGGTGTGGTGGCGGGCGCCTGTAATTCCAGCTACTCAGAAGGCTGAGGCAGGTGAATCGCTTGAACTCGGGAGGCAGAGGTTGCAGTGAGCCGAGATTGCGCCACTGCACTCCAGCCTGGGCAACAGCGCAAGACTCTGTCTCAGAAAAAAAAAAAAAAAAAAAGATGGGAACGTTCTAGCTAAAGAATGATCCATTTGTGGCCTGGTACGGTGGCTCACGCCTGTAATCCCAGCACTTTGGGAGGCCGAGGCGGGCGGATCACGAGGTCAGGAGTTCGAGACCATCCTGATCAACACGGTGAAACCCCGTCTCTACTAAAGATACAAAAATTAGCCGGGCATGGTATGGGGTGCCTGTAGTCCCAGCTACTCGGGAGTCTGAGGCAGGCTGAACCCGGCAGTCGGAGTCTGCAGTGAGCGAGATCGTGCCGTTGCACTCCAGTCCATCCAGGCGACAGTACGAGACTGTCTCAAAAAAAAAAAAAAAAAAAAAAAGGAAGATGGGAACGTTCTAACTGAGCTGAAGAATGACCCATTTGCTTATCATTGTAAGAAAATTGGAGCAGTTCCCAGAGATGAATAAGACCTAGGCCTGCAAAGCGTGAAGCCTGCAGGGAGGGAGGAGAGGGAAGGGAGGGGAAGAACAAAACGCCCGGGAGGCTGAGTGAGTCATGGGCCGTGGAAACGGCCGTGCGGTGCGTGGCTGGCTTCAGGTGTTACCCTGGGTAGCAGCTAGGCCCAGGCGGGGAGGGTGTCAGCAGGAGTCGGTTAGAGACCTCCCTCCGCGTCAGAAAGTGAAAGTGGTGCAGCCCCGTCCCGGAACTCCCCCTCCCAGGAGCTGGAATCTCGCCCATCCCCTCCCCTCTTCCTGCAGTGTTTTCTTCCAGCTCAGGCCTGAGCTTTAAAAACCTTGCTTCTCAGGCCGGGCGCGGTGGCTCACGCCTGTAATCCCAGCACTTTGGGAGGATGAGGTCGGCAGATCACAAGCTCAGGAGTTTAAGACCAGCCTCACCAATATGTTGAAACCCCGTCTCTACTAAAAATACAAAACTTAGCCGAGGGTGGTGGCGGGCACCTGTATTTCCAGCTAGTTGGGAGGCAGTTTCAAATTCTGGCATCAGGCTCCAGAAACGTATGCTTAACCACCGGGCTTGAAGGAAGGGTGTAGGGGGTGGTGAGGGTGGAGGGTGGGAGGTGGCGGGCTGAGGTGGGGGAGGGGTCTATGATGTAGATAGCAAATGCATTAGAATTTGAGGAGACCACCCAAACCTGGGAATTCATTTCCCTTTAGCCTGACCCTGGGGTCCCAGCTTATAGAACACAAAGCAGGTGTTTACTTCAAGAGGAGCTGAGCAGTCTCAGTACCTCTCCTCCACCCTCCTGGACCTTTTCCTGGTCACTGGGAGAAGACAATGGAATGGCAGCTTAGGGACAATGAGAGAGCTCAGTTACTAATGCCGCTTCTGGGCAGGGTTCCTGCATTCCTCAGGGGGGAAGGGAGCAACGCTGCTGGATTCCCCATGGGTTCAAAGAGCTGGAAGACCCAGAAGCCTGAATCTCTGCTCAGATCCTCTGAGCTCTGGGTCTGGTTTTCCTAAAAAAACAAATGTTACTAGACACAAGTCACTCATGCCCTGGGGAGCTGCCTTTGAAAAAAGGAGCCTGAGCCGGGCTCAGTGGCTCACACCTGTAATCTCAGCACTGTGGGAAGCTGAGCCGGGCGGATCATGAGGTCAGGAGATTGAGTCCATCTTGGCTAACATGGTGAAATCCCGTCTCTACTAAAAAAAAAAAAAAAAAAATACACACACACATACACACAATTAGCCGGGCATGGTGGCTGGAGCCTGTAGTCCCAGCTGCTTGGGAGGCTGAGGCAGGAGAACTGCTTGAACCCGGGAGGTTTCGCCATTGCACTCCAGCCTGGGCAACAGCGCTTTAATCCGTATCAAAAAAAAAAAAAAAAAAAAAAGAAAGAAAGAAAAGAAGAGAAGAGAAGAGGAAAAAGTAGCCTGGTGGCCAAGGTGCTGGCTCAAGCTTTGTAATCCCAGCATTTTGGGAGGTTGAGGCAGAAGGATTACTTGAGGCCAGGAGTTCAAGGTCCAGCTTAGAGCCAGGCACGATGGTTCACACCTGTAATCCCAACACTTTGGGAGGCTGAGTTGGGCAGATCACCTGAGCTCAGGAGATGGAGACTAGCCTGGCTAACATGGTGAAACTTTGTCTCTACCAGAAATACAGAAAAATTAGTCAGACATGGTGGTAAGCACCTGTAGTCCCAGCTACTAGGGAGGCTGAGGCACAAGAATTGCTTGAACCCAGGAGGTGGAGGTTGCAGTGAGCTGAGATCGCACCACTGCACTCCAGCCTGGGTGCCAGAGCAAGACTTGGTCTCAAAAAAAAAAAAAAAAGAAAAAGAAAAAAGATGCCTGGGTAACATATCCAGACCCAGTCTCTACCAAAACAAAAAAAAAAGTAAAAATTGGTTGGGCACGGTGGTACGTGCCTGTAGTCCCAGTTACTCAGGAGACTGAGGTGGGTGGATTGCTTGAGGCCAGGAGTTTGAGGCTGCAGTGAGCTATGATTGCACCATTGCACTCCAGCCTGGAGAAGAGAGTGAGAGCCTACCTAGAAAAAAAAAAAAAAAGAAAAAGAAAAAAAAAAAGGAGCCCAGTGTTATTTAAAAATTTTCTTTATTTTTAAAATGTTTAATGACAAATAATAATTGTATCTATTGATGGTGTACAATCTGATATTTTGATATATGTATGTATATCGTGTGGAATTGTTTAGTCAAGCTAATTAATATAGTCATCACCTCACTTACTTCTCTTGTGTGTGGGGGGCAGGTAAGAGGATTTAAAATAAAGTCTTTTTAGCAATTTTGAAATATGTGGGCCAGGCATGGTGGCTGACACCTGTAATCCCAGCACTATGGGAGGCCAAGACAGGTGAATCACCTGAGGTCAGGCATTCGAGACCAGCCTGACCAACATGGTGAAACCCTGTCTCTACTAAAAATACAAAAATTAGCCAGGTGTGGTGGCTCATGCCTATAATCCATCCCCGCACTTTGGGAGGCCGAGGTGGTCGGATCACCTGAGGTCAGGAGTTCGAGACTAGCCTGGCCAACTGGTAAAACCCTGTCTCTACTAAAAATATTTAAAAAATTAGCCGGGCGTGGTGGTTTGTGCCTGTAATCTAAGATACACAGGAGGATGAGGCAGGAGAATGGCTTGAATCTAGGAGGCAGGTTGCAGTGAGCCAAGATCGTGCCATTGCACTCCAGCCTGGGCAACAAGAATGCAACTCCATCTCCAAAATAATAATAATTAAAAAATAACATAAAAAAGTCTTAGAGACCTTGTCCCTTAGACGTTGCTCCTTCCCGCTATTTCTGTGTCCCCGTCACTCCTTGTTCTGTGGCCTCAGGCACATTGCCACCTCAAGTCATTTGCACTGGGTGTTTTCTGGGCAATGCTCTTTCCCTGGCATCTCATGGTTTGGGGATTTCTGTCATCTGGACGTATGCCATTGTTCTTTGCCTTCTCTGGCCATCCTGTCTTCATGGCCATTCTACAGCCCTCCTGCTCTGCTTAGTCCCTGTGCCATCCCCCTTTCCACTCCCTGAAATTACTATGCTTGAATATATTTGCTGTTTGGGATCCATGTACTCACTAGGCAGGGATGTGTGTCTCTTTAGTGTGTTGGTTGCTGTGTCCTTTTTACCTAGAACAACCCCCCTCGACAACCAATCAAAACGCGTACACACAGTAGGTGCGTAGTTTTATATATATATAAAACTCAAAAATTAATTAATTAATAAATAGAGTCTAGCTGTCACCCAGCTGGAGTGGCATCTAGCTCTGTCACCCAGACTCCATTTGGAGATGGAGTCTAGCTCTTTCACCCAGGCAGTGGCTCCTTTTCTTTTTTTATAGGGACAACAGTCCTATCAAAGTTCCACCCATATGACCTTATTGAACCTTAAATACCTCCCTGAAAACTCTGTTTCTGAATGCAGTCACATCGGAGGTAAAGGCTTCAACTTGTGAATTTGAGGGCGACTTCAACCTCTGCCTCCGGGGTTCAAGTGATTCTCGTGCCTCAGCCTTCCAGACAGCTGGGATTATAGGCGCTCGCTACCACATTTGGCTACTTTTTGTATTTTTAGTAGAGATGGGGTTTCACCATGTTGGCCAAGATGGTCTCGAACTCCTGACCTTAGGTGATCCCCCCCACCTCGGCCTCCCAAAGTGCTGGGATTACAGGCTTAAGCCACCGTGCCCCACCTCATATATATATATATGTTTTTGAGACAAGGTTTTGCTCTGTCACCCAGGGGGCAGTACAGTGGTGCAATCGCAGCTCACTGCAACCTCAACCTCCCAGCTCAAGCAATCCTCCCACTTCAGCCTTTCAAGCAGCTGGAACTACAGACAGACAATAACTTTTTTTTTTTTTTTGAGATGGAACCTCGTTCTGTCACCCAGGCTGGAGTGCAGTGGAATGATCTTGACTCACTGCAACCTCTGCCTCCTGGCTTCAAGCGATTCTCCTGCCTCAGCCTCCCCCTCCCAAAGTGCTGGGATTGCAAGTATGAACTCCTACACCTGGCTCCTTCTCTTTTTATAGGGGCAACAATTAGCTGGGATTATAGGCGCCCACCACCATGCCCACTTGACTTTTGTATTTTAGTAGAGATGGGGTTTCACCATGTTGGCCAGGCTGGTCTTAAAAACTCCTGAACTCAGGTGATCTGCCTATTTTGCCTTCCCAAAGTGCCAGGATTACAGGCATGAGCCACCGCACTTGGCCTTTTTTTTTTTTTTTTTCAATAGAGATGAACTCTTGCTCTGTTGTCCAGTCTGGTCTTAAACTCCTGAGCTCAAGCAATCCTCCCGCCTCAGCCTCCCAAAGTGCTGGGATTGCAGGTGTGAACCACTACATCCTGGCTCCTTCTCTTTTTATAGGGACAACAGTCCTATCAAAGTTCCACCCCTGTGACCTTACTGAACCTTAAACACCTCCCTGAAAACTCTGTTTCTGAATGCAGTCACATCAGAGGTAAAGGCTTCAACTTGTGAATTTGAGGGATGCACAATTCAGAATGTCACAGAGAAGGAACATGAGGCTGCTGTGAAATAGCGGAGCCTACCTCTGGCAGCAGGACCAGAGACGTGATTTGCAGGGCCCAGTGCAAAGTGAAAATGGGGGCCTTTGCTAAAAAATTATTGCAAATTATAAGACATTTGGCCAGGCGCGGTGGCTCACGCCTATAATCCCAGCACTTTTGGAGGATGAATTGGGTGGATCACAACGTCAGGAGTTCAAGACTAGCCTGGCCAAGATGGTGAAACCCTGTCTCTACTAAAATTAGCTGGGTGTGGTGACAGGTGTCTGTAATCCCAGCTACTCAGGAGGCTGAGGCAGAGAATTACCTCAACCTGGGAGGTGGAGGTTGCAGTGAATTGAGATCGTGCCACTGCACTCCAGCCTGGGCGAAGAAGCAAGACTCCTCTGTCTCAAACTAACAAACATTTAATTTTTTATTTGCCAGTCATTCCTCAGTAAAGCTGGGAATGGGGGGCGGGGAGGAAATGAGAGTATAGGCCAGACGTGATGGCTCACACCTGTAATCCCAGCACTTTGTGAGGCCGAAGCCGGCAGATCACTTGAGATTAGGAGTTCAAGACCAGCCTGGCCAACAAGGTGAAACCCTGTCTCTATAAAAAATACAAAAATTAGCTGGGTGTGGGGGTGTGTGCCTGTTGTCCCAGCTACTCGGGAGGCCGAGGCACAAGAATAGCTTGAACTGAGAGGTGGAGGTTGCTGTGAGCCAAGATGGCACTACTGCATTCCAGCCTAGGAAACAAGGTGAGACTTCGTTTAAAAAAAAAAAAAATTTAATGGGGAAATTGCAAAAGTGATTGTGGCCCAGGAAAGTCACAATGCAGCTCTGGGTCTGGGGAACATTCTTGGGAGACTTTTCCTGACACCCACGGCTGAGCCTGGCAGCTGAAACTTCCACACCCCTCAACACCCATGAATCCCTGTCTTTCTGGGAACTCAGGCAGGCTGAACCAAGGGCCCAGGGAGCCAACTGGGGCCTGGGAATAGGCGAGGGGATCCTTCCCAGCCCCGCCCAGGCTTGGAGGGATTAGGCCGACTGGGCACATTTGATACTCGCCAGATCTCAACCACCTGGCCGGCCAGGCCCTGGGGAGGGGCTGCTGGGCATGTCTCTGGGCTCAGCCAGGGGCTGGAACGAAGGCAAAGAGCAATCCCCGAGTCTTCCTGATGCCGTGAATGGCCGGCCCGAGGCAGAGTGCCCCTGGAGGCCCGCGGTGGGTCCTGGTGTTATTAATGCTGAGATATCTGCTGCCCACAGGTAAGGGGATCTCTTGCTCCTGCCGGTCCTCTGGGGAGGAGGGAAATGAGTGCACACTGTCCCAGCCCATCCTCCAATGGCCTTGCATGTCAACTAACCAACTTTCCTTCCTTCCTCCCTTCCTCCTTCCTCCCTCCCTCCTTCCCTTCCCTTCCTCCCTCCCTTCCTTCCCCCCTCCCTCCCTCCCTTCCTTCCTTCTCTCCCTCCCTCCCTCTCTCTCTTCTCCCTCCCTCTCTCTCTTCTCCCTCCCTCTCTCTCTTCTCCCTCCCTCTTGAGACAGGATCTTGCTCTGTTGCCCAGGTTGGGTTATGGTGGCATGATCGTGGCTCGCTGCAGACTAGACCTCCCAAACTCAAGTGATTTTCCGAACTCAGCCTCCCAAGTAGCTGGGACCACAGATGTGCGCCACCATGCCCAGCTAATTGTTTTTAAATATTTTGTAGAGAGGAGGACTCCGTATGTTGCCCAGGTTGGTCTAGAACTCCTGGGCTAAAAGGATCCTCCCACCTCGGCCTCCCAAAGTGCTGGGATTATAGGCGTGAGCCACTGCACCCGGCTTCCACTTCGTCCCCCTTTCCAGCTTGAGTCCCTGCCCGATTGTCACCTCTTGCACGTCCCAACCACACTCTCCCTTTCCTTCTCCCCTTTCTCTTTCTATCTCTCTCTCTTTTTTTTTTTTTTTTTTGAGACAAAATTCACTTTTGTTGCCCAGGCTGAAGTGCATTGGTGCTCTCTCACCTCACTGCAACCTCTGCCACCTGGGTTCAAGCGATTCTCCCACCTCATTTTCCATTCAAGCCTGGGCAGAGTTGGGGGGCTTGTAGGATTTACAATCCCACGGGGAGCTGAGAGATATCGGCTGATGGTCTGATGGTCCCATTTTATTGAGGAGCAAATTGAGGCTCAAAGAGTTCAGGATTTGCCTAAGGTCCTGCAGCAGGAGACATGGGGCCAGTTCCCAATCTCTTCACTGATTGATTGATTGATTGATTGAGACAGAGTCTTGCTCTGTTGCCAGGCTGGAGTGCAGTGGTGCAATCTTGGCTCACTGCAACTTCCACCCCCTAGGTTCAAGCAATTCTCCTGCCTCAGCCTCCCAAGTAGCTGGGATTACAGGCATGCACTACCACACTCCACTAATTTTTGTATTTTTAGTAGAGACGGGGTTTCATCATGTTGGCCAGGCTAGTCTCAAACTCCTGACCTCAGGTGATCTACCCGCCTCAGCCTCCCAAAGTGCTGGCCTGTAGGCATGAGCCACAGTGCCCAGACTTTTATTTGTATTTTTTAAGATTTCTTATAAAAATAGAGAAAGGAGGCTGGGTGCAGTGGCTCACGTCTGTAATCCCAGCGCTTTGGGAGGGCAAGGCAGGTGGATCACCTGAGGTCAGAAGTTTGAGACCAGTCTAGCCAACATGGTGAAACCCTGTTTCTACTAAAAATACAAAAATTAATTGGGCATAGTGGCGGGTACCTGTAATCCCAGCTACTCGGGAGGCTGAGGCAGGAGAATCGCTTGAACCTGGGAGGCAGAGGCTGCTGCAATGAGCCCAGATTGTGCCACTGCACTCCAGCCTAGGCGACAGAGCAAGACTCCGTCTCTAAATGAATAAATAAAGAGAAAAAGGGTCTCCCTATGTTGCCCAGGCTGGTCTTGAACTCCTGGACTCAAGCAGTCCTCTTGCCTCATCTTCCCAAAATGCTGGGATTCCAGGCATGAGCCACTGCACCTGACGCCAGTGGCTTTTCTTTAACTGGGTCTGTGTCTCCTGCCTCCCCTGGGAGGATCATGTAGTCAGTCAACGGGCGTTTGTACATTGGGCTTTGAGGACTTACAAGAAACACTGGAGGAAAAGTAGACAGACACTCAGAGGGAGCCATGAGAGATTTGGAGGTTGCATTAGTTTTCTGAGGCTGACATAGCAAAGTACCATAGACTGGAGGCTTCAACAACAGAAATGTATCATCTCGCCAGGTGCAGTGGCTCACGCCTGTAATCCCAGCACTTTGGGAGGCTGAAGTGGGTGGATCATATCAGGAGTTCGAGACCAGCCTGGCCAACATGGTGAAACCCTGTCTCTACCAAAAAATACAAAAAAATTGGCTGGACATAGTGGCATGTGCCTGTAATCCCAGCTACTCGGGAGGCTGAGGCAGGAGAATTGCTGAATCTGGAAGGCAGAGGTTGCAATGAGCTGAGATCAGGCCACTGCACTCCAGCCTGGGTGGCAGAGCAAGACTCCGTTTCAGGAAAAAAAAAAAAAAAGACATATATTTTCTTTCCGTTCTGTAGGCTGGAAGTTGGAGATTAAGGTGTCTGCAGGTTACCATGATGGTTAGTAGAGGCTGGGAAGGGTACTGGAAAAGAGGGATGAAGAGAAGTGGTAAATCATACATTACAGTTACATGGGAGGAAAAAAAATCAGGACATCTATTCAGGACATACAGCAGGCAGATGATAGTTAATGACAGCTTATTGTAGTCTTGAAAAATGCTGGCTGGATGCAGTGGCTCATGCCTGTAATCCCAGCACTTTGGGAGGCTGAGGTGGGCGATCACCTGAGGTCAGGAGTTCAAGACCAGCCTGGCCAACATGGTGAAACCCTGTCTCTACTGAAAAAAAAAAAAAAAAAAAAAAACTCAGCCAGTCGTGGTGGTACAGGCCTATAGTCCCAGCTACTCCAGAGGCTGAGGCACGAGAATTGCTGGAACCTGGGAGGTGAAGGTTGCCGCAAGCCGAGATCGCTGTCACTGCACTTCAGCCTGGGAAACAGGGCAAGACTCTGTCTCAAAGTAAATAAATAAATAAATCATAGCAACAAACTAGGGCCTCTCTGGCTTCCTGAAACTCAGGCTGGCTGGGCAGATTCAAAAAATGTAGGACATGCTCTTGTAGGTGAAATACAACTAAAGTCAATAATCTCCCAAATCAGAAAACCTCTCCATAAAAGTAAAAGAGAGAGGAAATAAAATGCCCCTCAATTTTAGCATCGAATAAGCATTCATCCAGAATGTGGTGCACATCGTAAATAAGGCCTAGGACGTTGCAAAGGCAGAAAGAAATCTCACCTTTTTTGTTTACTTTATTTTTTTAAGGCTTATTCCATGGTGGTCAGTGAGGGTATTTATTTATTTATTTGTTTTTGAGACAGAGTCTTGCTCTGTCGCCCAGGTAGTGGAGTGATCTCAGTTCACTGAAAGGTCCACCTCCTGGGCTCAAGCGATTCTAATGCCTCAGCCTCTTGAGTAGCTAGGATTACAGGCAAGAGACACCACACTCAGCTAATTTTTTGTTTCATTTTGTCTTTTTGAGATAGTCACACTTTGTCGCCTAGGCTGGAGTGCAGTGACTTGATCTTGGCTCACTGCAACCTCCGCCTCCCTGGTTCAGGCGATCCTTCCACCTCAGCCTTCCGAGTGCTGGGATTACAGGCATGTACCACCAAGCCCAGCTAATTTTTGTATTCTTAGTAGAGACAGGGTTTTGCCGTGTTGGCCAGGCTGGTCTCAAACTCCTGACCTCAAGTGATCTGCCCACCTCGGCCTCCCAAAGTGCTGGGATTACAGGCGTGAGCCACCACACCTGGGCCTAATTTCTGTATTTTTAGTAGATACGGGGTCTCACCATGGCTGGTTTCAAACTCCTGGACTCAAGTAATTCACCTGTCTCAGCCTTCCAAAGTGCTGGGATACCATGCCAGGCCTAAATCTCACCCTTTTTCTTTTATTTTTTTTCTGAGATGCATTTTCACTCTTGTTGCTCAGGCTGGAGTGCAATGGCTCCATCTTGGCTCACCACAACCTCTGCCTCCTGGGTTCAAGTGATTCTCCTGCCTCAGCCTCCTGCGTAGCTGGGATTACAGGCATGCACCACCACGCCTGGCTAATTTTGTAATTTTAATAGAGACGAGGTTGCTCCATGTTGGTCAGCCTGGTCTCAAACTCCTGACCTCAGGAAAACAGTCTTTTTTTTTTTTTTGAGATGGAGTTTTACTCTTATTGCCCAGGCTGGAGTGCAATGGTGCGATCTCAGCTCACTGCAACCTCCACCTCCCAGGTTCAAGCAATTCTCCTACCTCAGCCTCCCTAGTAGCTGGGATTACAGGCACCTGCCACCACACTCAGCTAATTTTTTTTTTTTTTTTAGTAGAGATGGGGTTTCACACCATTGGCCAGGCTCATCTCAAACTCCTGACCTCAAGTGATCTGCCTGCCTTGGCCCCCCAAAGTGCTGGGATTACAGACATGAGCCACGGTTCCCACTTCAATCTCACTTTTTTCCCTATAGCCAGGCAGATACAGCCTGTCCATCCATGCCTCGAGATAAACAATCATTGGTTCTCCGGTAACAGGACTTGACAGCACCGTTTATCAAACACATAGCTCATCCTGGAGTCACCTGGTCACTGTGATGACTGTGTGAGCTCATAGGCTTTATCCAGAGGAAAAACACATCTTGCATCATGTCAGGAGGGAGTTTTGCAATTTGGAACAAGGCATCCACTGAAGTTACACTTTTACTGTCCCCCCGCCCCCTGAAACTGGAATACAGGAAGAATTAAGCTTCTCGTTTCTTTTCTGTCTTCACACAGACAAATCCAGGATGTAAAGTCAAAGGGAGGTGCTTACATATAGCAGCAGAAGGGAAGCGTTGGGGTAATTGGCCTTGTTTGTCATTCAGGGCAAGCAAAGACATCACAGGAATTGGATCTTGCAGAATAGGGGTGATAAACATCCTAGAGGTCGGGCAGCTGGGACATGAAGCTATTACCACACCACCCCTGGAATCCTTGTAAAATGGCCTCCTGGTTCCCTGCTGTGCTCCTAGAATCCTGTCCTACTGGGGATGTATAACCAGAACCAGCCTGGGCAACATAGCCAGATCCCATCTCTACAAAAAATACAAACATTAAGGGCCGGGAAGCGGTGGCTCATGCCTGTAATCCCAGCACTTTGGGAGGCCGAGGTGGGTGGATCACTTGCGGTCAGGAGTTCAAGACCAGCCTGACCAACATGGTGAAACCCTGTCTCTACTAAAAATATAAAAAATTATCCGGGCATCGTGGCCAGTGCCTGTAATCCCAGCTACTTGAGGGGCTGAGGCAGGAGAATCACTTGAACCCAGGAGGAGGAGGTTGCAGTGAGCTGAGATCACGCCATTGCACTCCAGCCTAGGTAACAAGAGCGAAGCTCCATCTCAAAAAATAAAATAATAAAAAAATTAGCCAGGCATGATGGCATATGCCTGTAGTCCCAGCTACTTGGGAGGCTGAGGTGGGAGGATGGCTTGAGCTGAAGTTGCACCACTTCACTCTAGCCCGGGAGAAAAGAGCCAGATCCAGTCTCAAAAGAAAACCAACGAAGCCCTAACTCCTGCTGTGGCCTGAAACCATCGTGCTCTGCTCTGTGGCCTCTTGTCTTCCTTTCTGCTACTCTGACCCCTGCTGCTTCTAAACCTTTTTAAGCGGTTTGGACCGCAGGGCCTTTGCCCTTGCTTTTTACTCTGTCTAGGTGTTGTCTGCAGCTCTTCCGAAGGTTGGCTCCTTCTCATCCTTCCAGGGATGACCAGGAAAATAATACTGGAAATAACCTGATGTAGAATCTTCAGAGCATTTAAATATCTGAATTACCTTGTTTGTGTGATTATTATGTGTACCCCACTAGACTGTATGTTTCGTGAGAGTGGCAAGATGCAAGGTGGTGAAGAGCACCCGTCAGTGTGGGTTCAAATCCCAGCTCAGCCATATGACTTGGGAGCCTCTCTGAGCTTCTGTATCCTCCTCTATAAAATGGGAGACATGGAAGGGTTTCATTTATTTATTTATTTATTTCTGAGGCAAGGTCTTGCTCTGTCACCCAGGCTGGAATGCAAATGGCAAGGTGATCTCAGCTCACTGCAGCCTCAACGTCCTGGGCTCAAGCGATGCTCTCACCTCAGCCTCCCAAGTAGCTGGGACTACAGGGCAGCATCACTGTGCCCTACTAATTTTTTTCTTTCTTTCTTTCTTTCTTTTTTTTTTTTTTTTACTAGAGATAAGGTCTTGCTACATTGCCCAGCCTGGTCTTGAACTCCTGGGCTCAAGCGATTGTCCGGCCTCAGCCTCTCAAAGCGCTGGGATTACAGGTGTGAGCCACCACACCAGGTTTGAAAAGTTTCCAGAAGGATTAAATAAACAACTCCTAGAATACATAGGGGGCACATAATACGGACTATTTAAGTGTTTGCTGGCCAGACATGGTAGCTCATGCCTGTAATCACAGTACTTTGGGAGGCCAAGGTGGGAGGATAGCTTGGGGCCAGGAATTTGAGACCAGCCCTGGCAACATAGCCAGACCCCATCTCTACAAAAAAAATTAAAGAACTAGCTAGGCATAGTGGCATGCACCTGTGGTCCTCGCTACTCAGGAGGCTGAGGCAGGAAGACAGCTTGAGCCTGGGAGGTTGAGGCAGCAGTGACCATGATCTGCCGCTGCACTCCAGCCTGGGCAACAGTGCAAGACTCTGTCTCATGATAAATAAACACTTGCTGTTTTTGTTGTTATAATAGTAACAGTAATAAAATACTATAATCCTTAGCCTTTAGCACAGAATTCAGCCTATATTAGATATTCAATAGATATTTTTTGCATGGAAGGACAGATGGATGGCAAATTTTTGAGCAGAGAGGTAGTATGAAGCCCCTTCCAAGCTTTGGGCATGACATGAATCAAAATCAGAGAGGCTGGGCGGGGTGCACGGGCTCACACCTGTATTCCCAGTACTTTGGGAGGCAGAGGCAGGCGGATCACCTGAGGTCAGAAGTTAGAGACCAGCCTGGCCAACATGGTGAAACCCCATCTCTACTAAAAAAAAAAAAAAAAAAAAAAAAATTTAAAAAATAGGCTGGCATGTGGCTTGTGCCTATAATCCCAGCTACTTGGTAGCTGAGGCAGAAGAATCACTTGAACCCGGGAGGCTCAGTGAGCTGAGATCCCATTACACTCCAGCCTGGGTGACAGGGCAAGCCTCTGTCTCAGAAAACAAAGTAAAAGAAAAAGAAAATCAAAGAGGCTGGCTGGGAATCAGGGGCCAGGGGGCTGTTCTGCCCATGTCTTCTCAGTTTATACTTCCAGCCTCCACATCTTCTGGCTTCAGAACTCAAACATCAGATAAAACAGAGAAATGGTGTTAGTCAACATGGTCCTGTTTGTCTGTGAGGAGTTGGAATGTTGAAAATTGAGTTTAATTTTAAACCATCCCTGCTGACTCAGCTCTCAGCACCCAGCCCCCAACCCGGTGCAGTCCTTGGCGCAAAGCCAGAGAATTACCATAGTAAAGTCTCTATTTGTCCCAACTGACATTTTTGCTGCCCTTCCTTTTTGTTTGAGACTCGCTCTGCTGCCCAGGCTGGAGTGCAGTGGCACGCTCTCAGCTCACTGCAACCTCTGACGCCCGGGTTCAAGCAATTCTCCTGTCTCAGCCTCCTGAGTAGCTGGGAATACAGGCATGTGCCACCATGCCCGGCTAATTTTTGTATTTTTAGTAGGGACAGGGTTTCACCATATTGGTCTGGCTGGTCACCAACTCCTGACCTCGGGTGATCCAAAGTGCTGGGATTACAGGCATGAGCCACCTCTCCCAGCCTTCCCTCCAATTTTTGAAGGAGAGAAAGAAGAAATGCTCCCTGCCACGCAAGCTCCTGCCCTCAGCCCCCACTCTCCACACTGTTTCATTGTTTTCTTCCAGGGCTGCTTCTGTGGTTTCGCAGGAGGAAAAGAACCTGAGGGGTCCTCTGCACACTGACCCTGGTGACAGTTCCTGTTTGGTTAGGAAGAAGGCCAGCAAGGCCTGCCAGGGTGGCATTTGTACACCGCAGGCCTGGGACGCTTCAAGGCTCAAGGGCTTGTGGAGGTGGAAACAGAGAAGTTTGAGAGTAAATAGAGGGAGGTTGTCACCCCCTCCTACCTCCTAGCCCTGGTTGGGTGGAAGGGGTGAGAAGCGGCAGATGGAAGGGAGAGGGCATTTGTGGGTCACACCTGTAATCTCAGCACTTTGGGAGGCAAAAGCGGGAGGATCAGTTAAGTCCAGCCATTTGAAATCAGCCTGGAAAACACAGTGAAACCCTGTCTCTACCAAAAAATACAAAAATTAGCCAGGTGTGGTGGTGCACGCCTGTAATCCCAGCTACTCGGGAGGCTGAGGCAGGAGAATTGCTTGAACTCTGGAGGTGGAGTTTGCCGTGAGCCGAGATCGCAGCACTGCACTCCAGAGTGGGCAACAGAATGAGACTCCATCTCAACAACAACAACCACAACACACACAAAAAAGGAGAGAGGTGGAGAGAGAATGCGGGAGGGAAGAGTGAGGGGGAAGCGGGGAAAGACAAAGGAAGTGAGGGGGAGGAGGGAGGGGACTGTGAAGGGAAAATCAATCTGGGGCCCCCAGATCGTTAAGCTGGAGGGAAAAGTCAAGCTGGGAACTGCTCAGGGCCAACCTGCCCCTCATTCTGTTCAAAGCCCCTGCTCTGCTCACTGAGATAAATGCATATCTGATTGCCTCCTTTGGAGAGGCTAATCAGAAATTCAGAAGGTCAGGCACGTGGCTCACGCCTGCAATCCCAGCACGTTGGGAGACTGAAGCGGGCGGATGGATCAAGAGGTCAGGAGTTAGAGACCAGCGTGACCAACATGGTGAAACCTCATCTCTACTAAAAATAAAAAAATTAGCCGGGTGTGGTGGCGGGCCCCTGTAATCCCAGCACTTCGGGAGGCTGAGGCGAGTGGATCACCTAAGGTCTAGTTTGAGACCAGCCTAATCAACATGGTGAAACCCCATCTCTATTAAAAATACAAAAAAATTAGCTGGGCGTGGTGGTGCAAGCCTGTAATCCCAGCTACTTGAGAGGCTGAGGCATGAGAATCGCTTGAACCTGGGAGGCGGAGGCTGCAGTGAGCCAAAATTGCACCATTGCACTCCAGCCTGGGCGACAGAGCGAGACTCTGTCTCAAAAAAAAAAAAAAAAAAGAAAATTAGAAAAAAGAAAACAGAAATGGGCAACCTGAAGCCCTTGGGGCTGCTCTGCCTGTGGAGTAGCCATTCTTCTGTTCCTTTACTTTCCTAATAAACTTGCTTTCACTTTATTCTACAGACTCTCCCTGAATTCTGTCTTGGGTGAGACCCAAGAACCCTCTTTTGGGGTCTGGAGTGGGACCCCTTTCCTGTAACAGAAGGAGAGAGAGGAAGGGAGGAGAGAGATAGAGACAGACACAGAGAGGGATAAAGAGAGAGAGGAGAGAGATGGAGAGAGAGGTATTGAGGGATACACAGAGACATAATAAGAGAGGGAGAGAGACACACAGAGAGAGATGTGAGGAAGATACCAACAGAAACCAAGTGAGAGAGAGACAGAGACAGAAGGAGAGAGAGACAGAGACAGAGGGAGAGAGAGAAAGGGAGCTGGGAGGAGAGGAAGAGATATTGAGAGAGAGAGTCAGAGAGATATGAGAGAGAAATCAAGAGAGAGTGACAGAGACTGATGTTGACAAAAAGAGGCTGGGCGTGCTGGCTCACGCCTGTAATCGCAGCCCTTTGGGAGGCTGAGGCAGGTGGATCACTTAAAGTTAGGAGTTCGAGACCAGCCTGGCCAACATGGTGAAACCTCATCTCTACTGAAAATACAAAAATTAGCTGGGCTTGGTGGCAAGTGCCTGTAATTCCAGCTACTCCAGAGGCTGAGGCAGGAGAATCGCTTGACTCTGGGAGGTGGAGGTTGCAGTGAGCCAAGATTGTGCCATTGTACTCCAGCCTGGGTGACAGGAGCAAAACTTCGCCTCAAAAATAAAAAACAAAACAAAAAAAGATGTTGATAGAGCCAAACTGTAAAATAGTTGAAGAGATTTATTCTGAGCCAAATATGAGTGACCAATGGCCCATGAAACAACCCTCATGAGGTCCTGAGAAGCTGTGTCCAAGGTGATAGGGCCACACCTGGCTGATTTTTGTATTTTTAGTAGAGATGGGGTTTCACCATGTTGGCCAGGCTGGTCTCAAACTCCTGACCTCAGGTGATTTGCCCTCCTTGGCCTCCCAAAGTGCTGGGATTACAGGAGTGAGCCACTGTGCCCCATGGTTTTTCTTTTAAAGAAGGTGTTCACAGGGGATCTTAATGCATAGCCAGGACTGAGAACCATTCGTTTAAGTGGAAAGTTTTCCAGTGATGGCCTATGGCCCCATCCAGGTCCAAGGATGTGTTTTTGTTGCACTGTCTTAAACATATTTGCATTCCTTGTCAAGACCTAAAAATTTCACAGTTCTGGGCAGGTGCGGTGGCTCATGCCTGTAATCCCAGCACTTTGGGAGGCCGAGGCGGGTGGATCACTTGAGGTTAGGAGTTAGAGACTAGCCTGGCCAACATAGTGAAGCCCTGTTTCTTCTAAAAATAAAAAAAAATTAGCCGAGCATGGTGGTGGGCACCTGTAATCCCAGCTACTCAGGAGGCTGAGGCAGGAGAATTGCTTGAACCTGGGAGGTGGAGGTTGCAGTGAGCTGAGATCCTACCATTGCACTTCAGCCTTGGGGTGGGGGGTGGGGTGGGGACAGTGTGAGACTCTGTCTCAAAAAAAAAAGAAAAGAAAAAAAAAAGAAATTTCACAGTTCTTAAAGTTTTCAGGTTTCCAACTTCTTTTTTAATTTTTATTTTTGAGATGGAATCTCATTTTGTCACCCAGGCTGGAGTGCAGTGGCACAAATACAGCTCACTGCAGCCACCACTTCCTAGGCTCAAGCGATCCTCCCATCTCAGCCTCCCGAGGAGCTGGAACTACAGGTGCCCATCACCATGCTTGGCTAATACAAATTAAAAAAAAAAAAATTAAGTTCCTCAATACATAGCATTATACCTACAATTATTTTAGCCCCAGTAGCTGCCTTGCAAGAGCTCACTAGCTGTGCATGGCGAGTGGATGATGTGAAACACACCCAAGGCTTTGGAAGTGTCCAACGGTCCATTAAATAGTGACACTCTCCAGCGAGACTTCCAGATGCTGCTTAGCCGATCAGTAGCTCCACGACGACCTTAGGCAGATTATTCTACCTCTCTTTACCTCTCAGCTTCCTCATCTGTGAAATTAGCTTAATAATAGTGCTATCAAGCTGGGCACAGTGGCTCATGCCTGTAATTCCAGCACTTTGGGAGGCTGAGATGGGCAGAACACCTGAGGTCGGGAGTTCGAGACCAGCCTGACCAACATGGAGAAACTCTGTCTCTACTAAAAATACAAAATTAGCTGGGCGTGGTGTCACATGCCTGTAATCCCAGCTACTTAGGAGGCTGAGGCAGGAGAATCGCTTGAACCTGGGAGGCAGAGGTTGTGGTGAGCAGAGATCACGCCATTGCACTCCAGCCTGGGCAACAAGAGTGAAACTCCATCTCAAAAAAATGAATAAATAAACAAATAATAGTACTATCAAAATGTTGTGAGGGCCAGGTGCGGTAGCTAATGCTTGTAATACCAGCATTTTGGGAGGCTGAGGCAGGCAGATCATTTGAGGTCAGGAGTTTGAGACCAGCCTGGCCAACATGGTGAAACTCCATCTCTACTAAAAATACAAAAACTAGCTGGCTGTGGCAGTGCACGCCTATAGTCCCAGCTACTCAGGAGGCTGAGGTGGGAGAATCGCTTGAACCCAGTAGTTGCAGGTTGCAATGAACCAAGATTGTGTCACTGCACAAGAGCCTGGGTGGCAGAGTGAGACCCCGTTTCAAAAAAAAAAATTTGTTGTGAGCATTCTATTTTTTAATATATTTAGAGTTTTTGGAAGGACGACTGATATAGTAAATCCTTACAAACATTATACTAAGTCTTTAATATTTATATCATGTTATACTATTATGTATTAGTGTAATCATATTATTAATATTATAGCATTGATCCTTATCTGTTATCTATAATAGACTATTTTATATTATTATTAACTTTACTATAATAATGATTACTATTTTTATACCTCCCTGACTCAGATGAATGTCCCATTAGCTTTATTTATTTCTTTATTTATCTGTTTATTTTTGAGACAGTCTCACTCTGTGGCCTAGGCTGGAGTACAGTGGTGCTATCTCAGCTCACCGCAACCTCTGCCTCCTGGGTTCAAGTGATTCTACTGCCTCAGTCTCTGAAGTAGCTGGCACCTGCCACGACATCTGGCTAACTTTTGTATTTTTAGTAGAGACAGGGCTTTTGCCATGTTGTCCAAGCTGGTCTTGAACTCCTGACCTCAGGTGATCTGCCCACCTTGGCCTCCCAAGTCCTAGGATTATAGGCGTGAGCCACTGTGCCTGGCTAAATGTCCCATTAGCTTTAATCCTCATTCAGTACAATTATGGCTGGATAACAACATTTTGGTCGACGACAGACTGCATATATGGCAGTGGTCCCAAAAGATTGTAACACTGTATTTTTACGGTCCCTTCTCTATGTTTAAATACATGTAGATACACAAACGCTTATCACTGGCCTTGTGCAGTGGCTCATATCCATAATCCCAGGACTTTGGGAGGCCAAGGTGAGAGGATCCCTTGAGCCCAGGACTTCAAGACCAGCCTGGGCGACATAGTGAGATCCCCATCTCTATTTGTAAATTTTTTTAAGTTAAAATATAAATTTTAAGGCTGGGCGTGGTGGCTCATGCCTGTAATCCTGGCAGTTTGGGAGGTTGAGGCAGTTGGATCACCTGAGATCAGGAGTTTGAGACCAGCCTGGCCGACATGGTATAAAACTCAATCTCTACTAAAAATACAGAATTAGCCAGGCATGGTGGTGTGCGCCTGTAATCCCAGCTACTGGGGAGGCTGAGGCAGGAGAATCGCTTGAACCTAGGGGGCGGGGGTTGCAGTAAGCCGAGATCTTGCCACTTCACTCCAGCCTGAGTGAAAGAGCAAAACTCTGTCTCGGGAAAAAAAAATGTATATATATATACATATATTTGTACATATCTGTCTATCTATCTACCTATCTATCTATCTATATACAGGCTCATACCTGTAATCCCAGCACTTTGGGAGGCTGAGGCTGGTGAATTATAAGGTCAGGAGTTCAAGACCAGCCTGGCCAACAGAACAGTCTGGCCAATATGTGAAACCCTGTTTCTACTAAAAATACAAAAATTAGCCAGGTGTGGTGGTGGGCACCTGTAATCCCAGCTACTTGGGAGACTGAGGCAGGAGAATTGCTTGAACTTGGGAGGTGGAGGTTGCAGTAAGCCAAGGATCACGCCATTGCCCTCCAGACTGGGTGACAGAGTGAGACTCCTACTCAAAAAATAAAAAAATAAAAAATACTTCCCATTGTGTTTCAGTTGCCTGCAGCATGCAGTACAGTTCCATGCTGTATGGGTTTATAGCCTAGGATCTAGAGGTCACACCCTACAGCCTGGGTGTGTAGTTGCTATACTATCTAGGTTTGCATAAGCGCATTCTATGGTGTTTGCACAGTGACAAAATTGCCTAATGATGCATTTCTCAGGACATATCCCCGTTACTAAGTGAGGTGTGACTTGTATCTATAAGGTACACATTTTTTCAGTCCATGCTATATCTGGGCAAACGGAAGTTCAGAGAGGTTTTGTCATTCCCCAAAGGTCAACGGCACTGGAGAGGTGAAACTGGGAGGTGGTCTGGGCTTGTGAGATTCCAATGCCCGCATCTGTCTACTTGGTCATGACCTCTCTCGAGGCAGGAGCCTGTGCAATGGTCCTGCGGTGGACGTCACAGGGTGTGTCTGGCATGTGATGAATTGGTCAGTTTTGCTGGAATGCAGGGTATGTGGAAGGGAGGGGTGTGGTAGGGACGGATGAGAAATAAAGTCAGAAGAGTGGGGAGAAGCCAGTCAGACATTGAGCAACAGCCTGTGGATTTGCAGCTCCATTAAAGGAACTACAAAGTGCTCTAAAAAGCATCTAATCTAAGACAGCCTGCCCCTTAGCTCCTGCTGGTAAAAACAGCAGTTCACATTTAGGGAGCAAGAACGATTGTGCTGGCCAGGTGCGGTGGTGCGTGTCTGTAATCCTAGCCCTTTGGGAGGCTGAGATGGACAGATCACTTGAGGTCAGGAGTTCGAGACCAGCCTGGCTAACATGGTGAAACCCCGTCTCTACTAAAAATACAAAAATTAGCCAGGCATGGTGGCAGGTGCCTGTAATCCCAGCTACTCAGGAGGCTGAGGCAGGAGAATTGCTTGAACTTGGGAGGCAGAGGTTGTAGAGAGCCAAGATCATACACTGTACTCCAGCCTGGGCAATAAAGTGAGACTCTGTCTCAAACAAACAAACAAACCTACAAAAAAGATTGCACAGGGACTCATGTCCATGGTCCATTTCACAGAGTCCTTACAAGAGCTTTTTTTTTCTTTTTTTCTTTTTTTCTGTAGTTCTTTCACCCAAGCTGGAGTGCAGTGGCACGATCTTGGCTTCCTGTAACCTCTGCCTCCTGGGGTTCAAGCAATTCTCCTGCCTCAGCCTCCCGAGTAGCTGGGACTACAGGTGCCCACCACCACACCTGGCTAATTTTTCGTATTTTTAGTAGAGATGGGGTTTCACCATGTTGGCCAGGCTGGTCTCAAACTCCTGACCTCAAGTTATCTGCCAGCCTTGGCCTTTTAGAGTGTTAGATTATAGGCGTGAGCCATTGCGCCTGGCGCAAAAAGTTTTTATACTTTTTACAAGAGGTTCAGGATCTTTCCCTCCTTACAAAAATTCAAAAACCATTCATTCATTCAATCATTCATTCAATAAATATTTGTCAATGAGCTATAATATGGTGAGAGACTAAGAGGTTAATATAAGAGGCAATTCAACTATGGTTATTAGTAATTACATTAAGTATTGTCATTGTTAGCTGTATTTAGATAAGAATTGATTGCAATAGCTCATTCTGCCGTTTCTTTGATATTCACACTATGACATCACATGTGGAGAGCTTTACGTTAATCTCATTTAATCCTCTTAACAGATCTGTGAGATCAGATGTTCTTTTGTTATCTTTAATAATTTTTGTTGTTTGCTATGTGACATTACGGGATACACGCAGATAGTGGAACAGTTGCTATAGTGAAGCAGAGTCACATATCACTTTCTATTTGTGTATGTTTTGTAGTTGAAGAAACAGAGGCTTGGAGGGAGGATTAAGCAATTTGTCCAAGGAAATACAGCCATGGGTGATAGAGGTGGGGCTTGGGGGTTGATCCAGGGGTGGGGTGGTCCATACCCTTCATTCACCAGTAGCTTTGTTGTACTGAACCGAGCATGGAAAGTCAACACCAAGACAAAAGTAGGCCAAATTGCAGGGTCTTTATTGCCGGCGACCACGGAGGACTCACGTCTCTCCAAACCGTGGCCCCGAAAAGGAGGGCGTCAAGACCTTTTATACCCCTAAAACCACCTCGGCGTAAGCGTGATCGGTGGGGGTGGGGTGAGGAGCTTCAGACATTCCGAGGGCTAGGGGACTTTTGACATTCTGATTGTTACTTAAGCGGTTAACAAAAGTCAAAATAAGCATTTGTTTACACATTGTCTGGGTAGGGTGGAAATTACAAGTCGCAGGGGCCAAGATGGCCTGGGTTTGGACTGCTTGCTTGTCA